>JAHWFO010024788.1:384263-395910 GCA_023313115.1 Rhysida immarginata | reverse complement strand
CGTAATGTAAACGGAATCTAAAAAATTGTGAACTATCCACATATTTATTGATAATAACAGGAGTATAGAAAAACAAAATAATGATTTATTTAATGTTGTTAAAAGAAAAGAAAAAATCAATGAATTCCAGAAAATTTTTGACATTGAAAGAAAATATTACACATATCAAGGAAATTTGTTTTCATAACCAAAAATTTTAAAAATCAATTATAAAAGAAAAAAATAATAAAGGAAGGAAGAAGTGAAAACTATTTTCTCAGTAGCGCAATAATTTCCAAAGTTGTTTTTTTTTTATGTTTTTTTATTTTTTTTACAGTAATGAAGGATCAATATCAGAAATTATTTATATCCGTTGTTTTCACTTAAAATAAAAATAAAACAATTTTTAAAATGTATTTTTCAAGAAAAATTTAAATTATTCTTTTCTTTGCTCAAAATAATAATTAAAAAATAAAATAATTGGCAAATGTTTTAAAATTCTGTTATATAAGTGCCTTAAGATGATTTCAATCATTAAAAAATATTTCATAATAAGAATCTGCCGATTGAGATATAGAGAATTTTGTGACGTCATTTTAACCCAAGCCAATCAGAGCGATATAGAAAGAGTTGGCGGCATTTGTGTCTGGGCACTTGTAGACGTGCGTGGGTTTTGAAAGAGCCCTTTAAATTTTATCCACATCCTTAGGACATATGTTATGAGCATGTCTTGCCTGCGAATCTCATCGCGTTCTCTTGGCTGTATTCATTATTTTCCTATTACAAATTATGCATCGGTAATCTTGTTATTATTATTAAATATGTTTATATCTGATGTATTATTTATGGCTCATGTAAATTCCTCGAAAGTATATGGTTCTCTTCTCCCAATCTTCGTAACCAAATGTTAAATCTCATAAGCTGATGATAATGTTAATAAAGTTGATTGATTGTGGTTTTACTTTACAGAGATCGCCACTGTTACATAATGGACGGTTTCATTCAGTTTATACAACTGATGCCATTGATCCCAAGGAGGAGGTAAATTATGTTTATCATTATTATTATTATTATGTAATTGTGTTTTATGTTAAACTAAACTCAAGTCAGTGTTAAGTTGGTTAATTATACAGCTTAGTATAATTAAAATGGGGGGAGGTCAAATCTAGAAAGAGCAAAGAAATCTTGAAATCAAAGCCCAGAATAAAGAAAATAATAATAAATACATGTACTGCATATTTTCAATAAGAGCTTTTATGCGAATATTTAAACCATATTTGTCTTGATGCAGCCAACTTTGCTTTTCTCCTCACTATACAATGCAGGGATTGGAGTGAAAACAGGCTGCTGATAGTAAAGGGAGTTAATCTTAGCCTTCCTGTCCACTTTTCTGATTGTGAGTTTGCCGTCGTAAGAGTATCCCATAAATCCTTTTGAAAAATTTTCCTTACATTCCTTGGTATGATTTTCTCCACATGGACAATATAAAATCAGGGTTTGTTGCAGTCATTGAGGTGGATGTAAGCCTCATCCACAGTGACAACGTACTTCCACTGTCACACAGTCTGTCTTTGTAAACGTAAAATACGAAATCACAGTCTGCGTTTGTAAACGAAAAATAAGAAATCCCAGTTTGTGTTTGTAAACATAAAATACAAATCACAATCTGTGTTTGTATTTGCTGCGAGATAACCCTCATAGAGCTTCCGACAGTTCCTCTTTCTTTCGGCAGCTTATGAACACGACTCTTGTGACACTCTTCCAGTTGCAAGTCTTCGTTTCTTATTTTATGTATGGTAGTTCCTACAGTGTTTGCGATCTCTCTTTGGGCTGTTGGATTTTCACAGTGGACAAGCTGCTTGACTTTTCGAATGACTTGTGGTGTTCGACTTCCGAGAACCCAAGGATTTTGCTGTTTCTGATCAGTTGGAATTAACCCTTCCCAAGATTTTCCTTTTCTATTCAGTACTGTTGATATGCCTTTCTTCGAAACTGAGAAATTTTGTGTTTTACATTGCGCTAATCATAGCAGGATAACTGTAAGTAGCATTGGAAAGGGCAGTAATGCACCCCTTTCCAGTAAGGATCGATTTTCGGAGGCATTTTTCATTTATTGCTTTTGACCGAAACACAACAATGTGGATGTAATAGCATCATTTCATATGCTTTCTGTCACGTTCACATGTATGTGACCCACAGCATTCACGCAATCTAAATCGTTACCAAAGATTGCGTACAACCTTTTGTATATTTTCAGTGAGATTAAGCATGGCATGCCGTCAATGAGTCGTTCTAGTTTTAGGATTCCAGTCTAGTTTCATGACCGAGTTTCTATCTCTTTTGCCCGATTACATTGTGCAGTATGCAATTCATTCTGGACTGTCAACAAATAAGGATACCCAACTAAGGCATAGAATTTTGTAAGTTTCTCTACGTACACATTTAAAATATCTACTACTCATTAATCAACAAACGTGCCCATTCAGTATATTGATGTTTTATTATAAGTGTGGGGTCCGGAGTTTTAACCAAAATACATAATGAGTTATGAGGAGCTTACACCACTACCCAGCCAATCCAACACATCCTTCTGTCCCTATAAAAGTAATGAATTTCAGTCGTGGTCTGCTTAGGGATCAGGATAAACTTCTCCGCAGGGCCGTGCTTAGAGAGTAAATGGAAGGGAACGTAGATTATCCATATTTTAATAAATTTAACGATCTCCAGATAATTAAAATATTTACTCGTTCCCATTTATTAATATAAATCCCCTTGTTAAATGAATTCGACTGGAGGAGAGACAGTTTAAACATTTAAATAAAATTTACTATAAATCTTTCTACCTTAAAGTATACAATCATATATGTGTTAACTTTAAATATTAATACATCAAATATAATGGATTGCTGGTTCAAGTTTTTTTGGAAATTAAGTGGAAACAGGAGATTACCGTTCCGTCGAAGGAAAAGTGACTGGTCATCTTTGGCGTCAATGGCGTAGGCGTCGCTTAGGTGGTTCTTCTTTTCGAGCTACAGCCCAACACTTCACACAAAAATGATTAGTAATAACATTTTATTCAATATTCATGTGAAACTGAATATATACATGGACTCAGAATAATCTAGGGCAAAAGTGATTGCCTCAACTTCACTAAAATAACTTGATTAATTCATCAGTTCTTTAGGCAGGATCCGGTTAACTCTTTTCCGTGCCTCAGCTTTGAATTTGGCTCGCTGCATATAGAAAATCTTCTCCTCCGTTCATTTGGCTCTTGCAAACCTCTACGATTATCTGCTTCATACCAGCATCTACGTCTGTCTGCTTTGTATCAGCATCTACATCCATCTACCTCGTTCCTCCCTTCTAGTTGAACAAATTTCTTTTCAAAATTTTGCTGATCCGATCATTTCTCATTGGTTAGAAGTGCTCTAAACTCTTCCAAGCACATAATTATCACGTGTTCAGCTTATTTTTCAACAGGTACGCTTCAGTTCCTGAGCAAGAGAAGATATTGTATCAACTCTACACCTGCATGGCTCTTCTTCCACATAGCTCGATCTTGTAATTAATGCCGATTTCCTATGTTAACGATATTCAAGGCTTCAACATGATTCTAATTCCAAAGTGTCTCCTATTAAAATTTATAATAATTTCTTAGAAAACTGTATTGTATTTTTAAGTCCCAATAATGTGTAAATTCTCATAGCAGGATTACACAAAACGTTGAAAAACGATTGGTAGCCATTTTTCTTCTGAGGTTCAAACATTAATTATGTTAAGTCGAAAAAATAATTTATAAAGTGTGGTGGTTCCCACATTAGCATCATAATTTATATATATTGTGTAAAATTGCAAAACCAATGACTGCTCAGCCATTTTGCAAAGTGCAATGTTAAACTATTTTCGTCGATGAAACGAGTTCTAAGAACAAACAGAACTAGAAAAATAAGTGGTTGATGAAACTAGTTTTAAACTAGAAAATTAAGTGGTTGAAGAAAAGAGTTTTGGTGCCAGAGCATTCCAGATCTACGGTACTTTCACTAACTGAGCCGAGGAAAAATTCAGTTCGTGGAAACATTATTATGCTGTATTTGCACTATGCCTTGGTCACGATTAAGTAACCACGGTTACCTGATGATCATGATCAGGAAGAACTGTGTAGCCTGCTTCAGTTAGTTTTCAGCTTTGTTAACCTTAATTACTTGCTTCAGATCAGTATTACCTCACCATACTTTTTCTCCATTCATTTTTATAAATATTAACATTGTTTAGCATTTATCTTTAAAGCCTTACCAAAGCAGATGTTGATAGTTTATTGTTTCCAGTTTTTATTTGTTGTAGATCATGGTGAACTTGTTTGACTAATTAAGCCTAAATTTAATTCAAGTAATTACTTTATAAGAATCAGTCAAGTAAGCGGGTTCTGAAATCCAGTTAGTGAAGTTCATATCTCGGGCACCACCATTGTCTGTAGAAATTAATGGTCATCGAGCTTCTTCCATTTCCCATTGTTTTGAGACGCTAGGGAATTCAGATTATGCTACGTGCTGCATAGATCGCAATGGCCCAAGTGCGATTTATGCGGCACCTAGTGTGATTTGAATTCCCTAACTTGTCTAGCTATTTTATTTATATAGTTGATGCCCAATGTTAATAGTGAGCAATGTAATGCATTCACATTGGTTTATCGATTATTTATTAAAAAATGTAGCATATTTCACTAACCTCAGCAGTACCGTCATCAAATTCTGGCCCGATTCAATTCCTCTATTGAAACTGAAAAGGAAACTAAAGTTTCTAGCTCCCGATAGGTTAGTAAAATGGGAAACTTCAGCTTCATTTTTCAATAGAGCTCAATGACCAGATATAGTAATACCCGTTTAATGCGATCACATGTAATATGATTTTTCGCATAATGCACACTTTTTTGTCGGCCGCTTAACTTTGTCATTTTCCATTCAATCTATCTTGTCTAATATGATTGTTTTCCACATTTATTATGTTCCTTCTCGCTTAATATGTGGTAGAGTGCATGCGTATCCAAAGCTGCGCATCTCCATGTACCCACTTCACATATGCCTTCTTCCAGTTTTTGTTCGAATTCATTTGATCCATGGTTTTTCGTCAAAAATATCTAAAATTAAACGTAAAAATGCTCAGTAGATGCTTTTTTTTTTTTTTAAGTAGACTGTCATGTTTATAATGACAAGGTATGTGACTAAAATGACTTAGAGTATAGAATAATAGAAAATACGATTTATTTTTGTATGGTCCCTTCAGAATCATATTAAGCGGGTGCTACTGTACTTCTACAGACCATGGTTAGCACCAAGAAACAGGAAAATAAAAGCAAAAGTGCAGTAGCGAGTGGTCTGATGAGGAAACCAAAGCTCTCTCAGATTAGATTTTTCAGACTTGAGAAAGGCTGAATGTAGCAGCCATGTGTACAAGCATATATCGAACATTCTCCTCCATGATCTCAACATCCATTGTAATTTTACTAACAGTCATTTCCCTTGGATGCAGTGCGAACAAAAGATACTTGATTAGCTAACCACAGTCTGCTGACAATGATTAACTCGCAGTGCGAACATAGTATAATATCGATGCTCAATTAAATTTTACTATGTCTCCACAGATAGGAGAACTTGTTTCATGTTCCATGCAATCATCAGTATTTCACCCTCACCCCCTAACGCACTCATATATTCCTCCTTTTTTATTGATAACAGAATATCGCACAGTGGGTGCGGGCACATAGTAATCTGACTGGATGTTAATAACCCAGATGAATATGAAACCAATATTTTACATACAGATAAAATGGAGTAAAGATTAACACCATTGAGGTAATTATATAAGGGGCTTTAAACCTTTAGGTCATAATTCTACAGATGGTAGAGGACTGCAAATTGTATATTTTGAGATATTCAGAAATATGTTCCAGGCACCATGAATTCTGGAACGAGTAATGTATGTGAGGAACGTTTTTTTTTGCAAACTGCTTTCGTTTTTACTTCGTAAAATCCAGAAACTCGGAAAATTCGAGTTCGTAAAATCGAGGTTCTACTGTATTTGCTTTATATCTCATCTATATACATAATTACGTGTATGTATTCCTAGAAAAATTCGTACAGGAATATACCTCTGCATAATCTGTGTTCATTTACTATATTTTTTGATTTGATTCCAGAGTCCATACATATTTCCTAAATTAGATACTCCTTTGTAATAATAAACTACACAGTACCTGTGTCCCAGAATTCCATGCCCACACTTCTCAAGGAGGTAGAGAGGATACAGATGAACATTTACTTATCATCAATAAACCCATAGTCGAAAATGTCTGTGCAATCAGCTATGGCACATTGATTGAGAAACTTTGATTATGCAAATTTTGGAATTAGCCATTATTTGCACACTGTAAAGTCATTTGTAGAAAACATGACACTTACGAAAGTTTAACTAAAGACAGCAGTCAATGCCAACCTTTGCAAGCATGCAGAATTAATCTAAAGAAGAATTGGCCGGCATTCATATGATGTGTGGAGCTGCTAATGGAAATGAAAGAGCTGTGGCAATAGGTGTACCACACAATCACATTTCCATTGGTGATTTCTGAGCCAGGATCTGTGAATATGTGCAATACAGAGCATATTCTGTGACGCACAAGTTTGGGCAAAGAGTTCTGGAACACTGTATAAAATCCTGTGGAAGCAATCCTTGCTATATGGGAGGAAGGAGATTACAGTATATATGCATGTATTGGTTGGAAAATTTATCCCTGAAAATAGGCCTTAAAAATAGAAACCAGTTAATCTGCGGGGGAATAGATCTCCGATTCTGCAGGACAGAGAACATACCTGATTGTCGTAGTGGCATCTGTTTCATAGAAGTGTAACATGAATGTTTATTATAATGACCAAGCAGGATAGTATATAATGTACATGTAATCCAATTAGTTTTTAGTGAAATTCCTATCAAAATTTTGAAATGAAAATGTTATACAAGGTGAGGCATTTATCTTGAGACAACTGAATATCTCGGAAACTAAGCATTGTACTAAAAAAGTCCCAAATCAAAAGTGAATTATTTTGTGGGGGAAATTCATTAGTTAAAAAATTACCCCCCCCCCCCCTTGGGGGGGGGGGGGGGGGAGAGAGTAACTTTGAAATCTTAATTAGGAACCCCTATTTTTAATGGTACATTCAGATTGTACACAATATTTGAGAAATGTTTTATTCTTGATGTTTTTTCAATTGATCCAACCGTTTAGGAGATAGAGGCCCTGAAAGTGTGGAACTTTTAAAGTTTTGAACCCAATTTTATCGATGAAGACAAAGAGATAGTGGGTCTGCAGACATTCCTATTCTATTTTTTGATGGTCTTTAAGAATCCGAAGTCAGAATTTCAAAAATTCAAAATTTTTTAATGCACAAGTAAACTTTTGGGGGCAGCTGTTCTATGGAGACAGAGTCTATGCATTTGTATTGTGTACACTTTTAACATAACACTAACTCAGTTATATTTTTGGGATGAATGTATTTTTTAAGCAGGTCATTTTTATTAAGAAATATTCATAAATACAGGGTGTATCTAAACCCCTGTCACAAATTTCTGATGGCGATTTCCCACAGTGAGATGAAAACAAAAGTTCATATAAACATGGTTCAGATAACGAACCATTTATGAGATTTCCACAGTTAAAAGTGAAGTTTCAGCAGCTGTTTTTGTACTGTGTGGATGGCAGGTTAGCTTCTCCGTGTGCTCTGAAATGGGTTGGGATGCTTCCTCATTGAACTGCACTGCAATTTGTTAGACTTTTCCCGTCCTGTTGCTGTGGATGATTCGTGCCAGTCGCTGTTGGCCTCGTTCATCCACGGCCCTGTTTCATCTCCGGAGTTGTGTTTGTTGGAGGTAGTTTTTTGGCATAACTGCCATTCACGGAATGCCCTTGACACTATTGCATGGGAAAACCCGAGGAGGTTTTTGCGAAATGCTCAACTACGCCCGTCGAGCTCCAACGATCATGCCTCGTTCAAAGTCGGTCATATCCGTGGATTTATCCATATTCAGTCCACTTCTGCTGCTGATTGCAACTTCTGATCCAATGCATCCCTTTTATACACTGCTTCAGGCTGTTCCATTGTTTGGGTGTCACTGGGAGGCCGATCCATTTTCCGTAAGAGGTGTCTCTAATAAATTGATCATTCAGTGTAAATGTACTTTGTTTAATTTAATACTTTGATTAACCTTACAGTTACACAATTGAAATTTTAAATCTTTTTACTAATGAAACATTCTGAGACTCGATTTTTAGAATGTTTATGAAAAGTTGAAGCTTAATGTACAGAAAATCATCAACTCACCATGATCGTGGAAATAAAGGAAAATTTGATATTTTTCTAAAGAAATTAAATCTGAAGGACAGCATTTCAAAATAAAGACTGGATAGTCACTGTATCCTAATAGCCTTATTTTTTCTTAAGATATATATATCCATGAACCAGATATATTCATCCAAAATTTATTACATTTATCTGCAGCAATTGTATTCACTCCACAGGCATTAAAAAACTTCTCATTATACTGGGAAGAGTGGATATTTCTATCTTATCAGGAATGAGCATGAAATATATCTATTTAAATATAAGAATTAACTGTGGTGTGGAATTGCCTGTAAAGGAAGGAAGGGATCTCTTCATTGGGAAAATTGTACAATTCAAATTTATTATCTCTTCTAATTATGGGTGAAAGTTAAATATTATCAAAATAAACCCAAAAATTTTCTGAAATGATTTTTGTAGAAAATTGGGCTTCCATGGTAGAATGTCTTGACTAATTTCTTGCGATCATTTCTTGACTAATGAAGTTATCGTGACATAGATCCTTATCTTAAATTTCAATGGCAAGAGAAAAATTGAAACTGAAGCTACACGTGACCACCGACAGAGAAGGCCTCCACAATGAAACTGAATACATTGTTGCATCACATAGTGCATTGTTATTCGTATTTCTACCAATAATAAGCCCTGAATTTGCACTATCTATGATGATGTAACAATGTATTCAGTTTCATTGCGGAAGCCTTCTCTCTCGGTGGTCACGGGCTACACCATAAAGTACCACTCCTACAACAGAGAAGAGAAAAGCTGTTAGAGGAACAATTGCAATTAAAAAAGATCTTATCACTAAGCATGAAAGTGATGTCCATGTATGTGAACTGCTACGATATTGTTGAACCCTGGAACAGATTAATTTTGTTTCCATTATTTTCAATGGGAAAATTACTTTGGAACTCGAATGATTTGGAATTCGTTCGCCGTCTCGGAACAGATTATGTTCGAATTGCAAGGTACCACTGTATTGTTTTAACAAATTTTACAGTATCTAAAATGCTCAATGTGGAAAAAGTAGTCATGTCCATTGGATCCGGATCTGAAAATATTGCAACCGTATTGATGTTTTTTTTTCTTCCTGCTTTTTTTTCTTTCTGCTTTTTTTTCTTCCTTTCATATTTTTACAACCATACAAGCAGTGGCAGATGTTTTAATGGTGTACCAGCACTTAATGCTAAATGATTGAATACTGTAACAGGTTAGAATTAATCGTTAAAGAATTGCTTTGACGAGGTGGCCTTGCTGTTGCAGTATTTGCTTTTGTATTTCAGTGCTAAATGTATACAAATAGATCTTTTATTTGCAATCTCTGAATTTTAAACACATATTATTCCAATAAAATATTCAGGGTTCGCGCTAGGACAAAAAATCTAGGAGTCAATTTGACTCCCAAGCCTGAAAACTGCGAGTCAGATTTCAGAAGATGCGAGTCAAATTTTAAATTCTTTCTAATTTCTATATTTTTACATGCAACCACAATCTCTGTAGTTGCTGCTATAGTTAATTGGAAATTTAAACAAGAGCGCAGGTGACAAAATGAAGTGTTAAAAAGTGGTGGGAAGGATATGGGCCAATGATATTCAAAATTAAACAAGTCAATTTCGACTCACTGGTCAAAAAATCACAAGTCAATTTTTAGCAAAAATGCCCATTTGACGCGTAAATTGCGAGTAAGCGCGAACCCTGAATATTTATATAAAACCTTGGCACGTTTTTTTTCATTTATATTGGTGATAAATAGTAGAAATAGGCTGGAAAATAAAGGTCAGAGCGCTATTCCCTATAGTTTTCTATGCGTTCGTCTGCTCCAAACCTTCCAGCTGACGTCACACTTCAGTAGCCAATGACCATCGATCACCCCGATAGAGGCCACCTTCTCTTTAACAACCTTGCTTTCTGATGCACCTGCATTGAATTCAGCTGTGCTGTGTCATGTCATTGCCCTTCTGTTGCTGCGGACTATGTGTGCTACTCACCTTTCACCCCTCTCATTCACCAGCCTTTTTTGACCAGAATAGTCGTTATAGTTTGAGAAAATCCTAAAAGAGTCGTCGTTTCAGAGATGCTGGCACCAGCTCTTCTTGCACTGACGATCAGCCCTCTTTCAAACTCACTTAAATCTTTCGTATTACCCATTTTGACATTAATTTCCTTGATAACTACGTCGTTTGAAGTTGAGCGTTCCTTATATAAGCAGCTCTGTGTTGTTACGCCACTCTACATTACTTTCGGACTGGTTTTCTTTTAAATAAGAGGTGTCTATAATTTTTTGGCCACTCAGTGTATACATGTTGTACATTACCAACTTTACAAGTCACTTTTTTTCTCGAATTTCTATCCACTTGTCCATCGCCGAAGAATGCTAGCATGATAGTGAAGTTTCGAAAGCAAAATGGTGATAATCACTTGGAAGTATACAGTGCCTAAAAACTCGCTCGTGATTGTTCATTTTCAACATGAACACATCCTAAAATGAAGATAAGTCATTTACTATTTTTTAAAATTCTCCCATTTAGCCTCCATTATTGAAAGCTCACAAACAACAAAATCGATTTTCAATTTTAGTGTTCGCATTCACTTTTGATTGCTGACAGCCAACGCAAAAGATTGCTGCAGCATTTTCTTCATAAAATGAAAGTTGAAAAATGAAATAAAAAATGTAATGAAAAAAGTGAATTCTATGTGTGGTTTCAAATGTATAGCATGTTTGCATTTATTGTAAATGTCCTGGGATGAAAAAATAAATAGTCAGAAATTGCAAAGAGATATGACTAAAATTTTACTTAACAGCGTCTCTTCTCTCTTTTCAAGCTAGTGTGCCTGTAATTGCTGGCTACCTCCTCGAAAAGCTTCATTTGTTGAAACTTTTTCTCATTTTTCAACTATAATTTTATCTCAACATGGCAAAAATGAACATTGCAGCAATTTTTCTTGGTGGCTAGCAGCCATTGTAGTTGTAAATTGAAATTGAACACAAACCCTTAAAATTAAAATTCGATTTCATTGTCTGCGAGCGTTCGGAGAGATGTGAAAATTTTTAAATATAGTAAATGATGAACGGGCTTTCGTCTTTAGAGGCAGTATTCATTAAAGAAACAGTGAAAGTTATGTGGATAGTCGATATGTTAAACTTAATGATAAATAAATACTCTTTAACCACAACAAAGATTAAGTTGAAAAAATACAACCTGGTAAATCTGGAAGCGCTTTTCGAATGCCCTACATTCATCATTCAGCATTCTGAAGTCGATACTCGAGGAAGCCTACAG
>JAHWFO010024788.1:343355-383863 GCA_023313115.1 Rhysida immarginata | reverse complement strand
TGTATTACCAGTATGGCCAAATATGGTTTGGGATCCCAGATTTTGAAAACAAAAAACTGGGACACTTAAAAAGTAACCTGAGAAATAAGCACATTGTTAAACATTATAACAATCTACCATATATCTCCCAATTGTTGCGGGTCTCTAATAAACACCCGGTTAGTGATTAAGTTGAAAAAATAAACGCCGAGGGCTACTATTGGAAGATATACAGTATATGCTTTATTTATTACTACACTGTATTATTTCTTTTTCAACCTTTTTTAAGGTAACAAACTTAATAATAGTAATAATAACTTGTGAAAAATCAAGACTGTCCCGGGATGTCTGGGATCCCTAAATATGGTGCACCTTACAGCAAAGATTGTTGGGAAAAGTTACCCATGAAATGGGCTAAGTAATCCATGAAATGCATCAATTTATAAATTAAATAGGACTAACTGATTTACTGTTCTGTTTTATTTATTATTATTATTATTTTCACTGATGGATTGAAATTTGACGGATATAAATGAATTGACAGTTTAACATTTAAGAACTTTATATAAATTCTTAACAATTTCCCTCCACTTTTTTTTTTTTATTATAGAAGTTTAGCAAAATACTCATTGCTAATCGTGGTGAGATAGCTTGCCGTGTGATTAAAACTTGCAGACGAATGGGAATCAAAAGCGTGGCTGTTCATAGTGATGTCGATTCAAATTCTGTAAGTCAGCATTGTCGCAAACATTAAACAGTCACCATCATCATTTTTTAAGAATAATTTATAAAGTTTTTGCTCATCTCAGGTACATGTCCAAATGGCAGATGAAGCTGTGTGCATTGGGCCAGCACAAGCGTTACAGAGTTATTTGAAAATTGAAAACATTTTAGAAGCAATTGATAAAACTAAAGCAGAAGCTGTAAGGAACTTGACCACGATGAATAAAAGAAAAATTTTGTTGTCCTAATTTTTTTTTCTCCCTAAATGTATAATAATATTTAATAAACATTTTTTCCTGTCATTATATAGGTGCATCCTGGATATGGATTCCTTTCTGAATCTGCTATTTTTGCTAAAGAATTGGTAACTTTGTCTTTAGAAATCCTTCGCTCTTCTTGAAATAACCTTTAAAAATAAAGGAAAATATTACTAATTATTTCATAATAAAGAAAACGTGATTTCTTTAGGAGAAAAATGACGTTAGTTTCATTGGTCCAGGAGTGAAGGCTTTGAAAGGAATGGGCGATAAATTGATGAGTAAAAAACTTGCTAAGGAAGCTGGAGTAAATGTCATACCTGGATTTGATGGTGTTGTAAAGGTGATAAAATGAAAGGCTCTGAAGATTTATTATAGAAGTGGCCCTTCAAAAACATTATAAAGTATTTTTGAATAATGGAATTTAAAGAAATTCTAAAAAAAATTTTTTTTTTCGTTGAAGGATGCTGATGAATGTGTTAAAATTGCAAGGGAGATAGGTAAAAAGAAGCTTTCCTCAATTATTCATCTTAATAAGTGATGTGTGTTTATTCATTTTCTTTTGTCTTGACATTTAACATACTGTAATTTCCATATACAATACACATCCATGCATAATACGCGTTAAACTTATTGCTTGGTTTTCGGGAAATTACTGTTCATAATATTCACCAGATCATAATACATAATGCAGGTGAACATGAATAACTCTCAACTCCTGGTTAAGTCAAACTAAACTCTGAAGCATTAATTAGTAAAAATTTTATTAAAAGCCGAACCAAATTAAAGTGGTGAATACAAAGAGAAAAGGGAAGGAAAAATTTCGCGACCTGGTTTCAAACCAGGGGCCTTGTCTATCACTGGCAATGCTCTAACCAATTGAGCTATCGCAGACAATGAACCGCCAAGCTATTACAATGTGTCCAAATGTACTTCCAAAGTACAATGTGTCCAAATTAGCTCAATTGGCAGAGCAGCCCCCCCGATTCCAAAGTCGGGAATTCTGCTAACCCTTAAACCATCAAATAAATTGATGAAAATTCAACTCAGAGAAGACGATAATATACTGAAGATATACAATCCTCCTTTTATCTCTGTGCTTCCACTTCTTGCCTTATGACTTGCATTCATTTAAAAAAAACGCATAAACCAATTTTATATTAGTAATCAATCTTCGTTTTAAGTCTGAACTTATTTGGTTTTCTGTTAATATGGCTTATCTTTTCGACTCTTGTCTCTGACGTGCGTTGGTTTTAGTCCCCTAGTACTTCCCCTTCTACCCCACTGTCTGGGGTGCTAGACTAATATATAAATAAATAAATAAATAAATAAATAAATAAATAAATAAATACTTCTAACAAATCGTGAATACAAACAGAAAAGGGAAGGAAAAATTCCGTGACCAAGGACCTTGCTTATTGCTGGCAACGCTCTAACCAATTGAGCTATTGTAGACAATTAACCACCAAGCTGTTACAATGTCCAAATATACTTCCTTGAAGTCACAAATTACTTTAATTGTCTTTGAAGTATATCTTCAGTATAATATTATTATTTTCTCTTTGAGTATTAAATTGGTCATTAGTTTTTTTTAGTACTGTCAAACTTGCATATAAGAACTTCGGATAAAAGAACACTCTGCTTATAATAGCCACTTTTATGTCGGCTAATATAAATCCACGCATTTCATTCGTTTAAAACAAAACATGATGTAAGATCACTCTGTTTTCATAGGTGGAAAACATTTTTTCCGTACATATATACAGGGTGTTTCAAGTAAAGTGTAATAGTGGAATATCTGGAGAAATGCACATCACATCGAAAAAAATAAAAAAACACATGGGAGAGGTGGAAACAGACATTCCTATTCTACTTTTTGATGGTCTTTAAGAATCTGAAGTCAGAATTTCTAATATCCAAAATTTTGTAGTAAAAAGCAGGGTCTGTGTGTTTGTATTAAAAAAGTTTAGATATATGAAATTCTGACTTTGGATTCTTAAAGACCATCAAAAAGTAGAATAGGAATGTCTTTAAGACCCACCCTCTGTCTTCATCAGTAAAATTGGGTTCAAAACTTTAAAAGTTCCTCACTTTCAGTGCCTCTTTATCTCCTAAACAGTTGGATCACTTCAAAAAACAGTAAGAATAAAACATTTCTCAAATACTAAGTACAATCTAAAAGTACCATTATAAATAGGGTTCCTATTTAAGATTTTCAAAGTTACCCCTCCCCTGCCCTCAGGGAGTGGGGGTGGGGGAGTCAAATTTAGTATCATTGGATTGCTTTTTGAAAAATATTGCTTTTTGTTTTTTTGATCCGATGTGTAGTTCTCCATATATTCCACTATCATTTGAAATGCCCTGTATACGTAATTTAGTTGAATTGTGGATGGAACACTTTGTATTACATATACAGGTCTGTCAGACCATGACTAACAAGGAAGTTGTGTCGGAAAATGTGACCAGCCACTGCTAGAGGGCGATGTTCACAGTGTATTATTAGAGAGGGAAGGCGGGATCATTTCAGGTGAGGACATTTCGGGAGCAGGATGCATCGGTTAGTATTGAAGAATTGGTTGATATGCTTTATGGGGACGGAATTATATTAATCAAGTCAAAGCATTTGTAAACGACCTTTGGGGACACCTTGTTAATATGTTTAAAAATCTAAAATAGATATCCATTTCTGATTATTTTAAACAATAATTCCTGTACTTATTAAATTTTAATGTTGTAATAACGGACATAGGAAAATAAATTAATTTGTTCGTTTTTTCTGTGTGTTTGGAAATGAAATGTGGTTATTATGAGTGGAGTGTTCTTTTAACTAGAGTTCTTATATGTGGGTTCGACTGTAATCAGTAGTCTTGTTTTCGTTCACGTGCTTAAGTCGAACCCTGGATAAGTCAAACTTTAATTCTGGTGGTTCAAGTTAACCGGGTTAACCAGTATGTGCATCCACTGTACTGTATTCAAAATAAATAAACATTATATATCAAAACAAAAATTTATTCATTTAGAAGCTACAAGTGAATATTGGAAACAAATTTATTTAAAATCCTTCAAAATCAGAATCTTCTGTGTCCTAGCAAAATAATTCCATAATATCAGTAAGCATCTCTTTATTAGGTCTAATTACTGTTTCCCATCATTGAATAATCCACACTAGTATTTCGAATTGTATTTCTTTTGGTCTTTACCATGCAAAGTGTACTCATTTGAAAGTAAATTTAAACATTTTGACTTCACATCTTTAAAAACATCGTTTATTAGCCAACATTGGTAAAGGTGCAGAAATGCAGCCATTTTTAGCCAAGAAAAGAATTGTGGCTTTCCCTCACCCCTCTGTCTACTCACCTGAGGTGGGTTCTTTATCTTAGCGGTTTTCCATCATGTGCTGTTCCTATTTCTTTTGAATGGACACTGCAGCCAACTAATTAAATGTAAAATATAAGCAATGATCAATTTATAAAGAAGTAATAACAATGAGATGTGATTAAAGTTCATAAGAAATGAAATTTTTTCTTAAATTGTTGAAACCACATTTACACATTTTTAGACAAATTGTTCTTATTTTAATAAATTTTAGATAGAAATTCGTAGTTGTAATAAGATGTAACCTGTACATTGAAATATGCTCTTTATTAAAAGATATTGATTTGATTTGTAAATTATTTCTGTTCATTGATTTCTTTCTAAATTCACCCTCTATGTTTTAGGATATCCTGTAATGATAAAAGCTTCTGCAGGCGGTGGCGGTAAAGGAATGAGGATAGCATGGAATGATGATGATGCAAGGCCAGTTGGTTTTATGAACATTTGCTTCTTTTGAGTGTTACCCCAAAATAATCATAAATTTCATTTCTGTTGAGTTGTCCAAAAAATCATTACGTTGATTCCCTATAGATGGTTGTAGTTGTAAATCTAATGTACAGAATGCAGCTATAGATTCATGCACCCATGAGCATTTGACAGCTAATACTTCAAGCTTACATCAAGGAAAAAGGTGTGCAGATCAATCAACAATTGTTCTTCCTAGCCAGTGTCAATAATGACTTGTTTGTTCTGATGCTCTCAGTCTGATGGGATGGAAGGGTGTGATGCTTTTGAACTCTTATCAAGAAGTGTTATGTCAATTTGGTCGTCTACTGTCATCAAATCACCAAATTTAACGAAGTAATAGCAGACAAGCATTCAGAATTCAAAAAATTGGAAAGGAGTTGTCTTCCATCATAGCAGTTTGCAACCACACATAAGTTTGATTTCTTATGGAAAATTATTGGGATATGTTGCATCACCCAGCAATATTCACCAGATCTTGCTGATGGAATCCCTCAGAATTCCATTTTTTAGTTCCTTGCAAAAATCCTAGAGCGGAAAAATGTTTGCCTATGATGATGCTATTGAAAGACACATTGTTCACTCCATCACTAATACAGATAGGAATTTTTTCACGAATGGTATCATGAAACTTACTGAAAGATAATAGGAGGTATCGTGAAGTGTGGCTTCCCTGCAATGTTCACATTCTGGGCATATGTAATACAAATTTTTTCTTTTTCCTGTGGGCAGCGTGTCTCGTGTACTAAATCCAAATACAGTCTTCGTTTTCTATGTTCAGAACATGATGGGAATGGATGAAAAGTATCATGTTTCAGAATGAAAACATGACTAAAGTTTGTTTTTTTTTCTCTAGTATCTGAAAACGTGTTCATAATTATCCATAAGCATCACCATGATAATTAAGTACAGGGCAAGTCAAAATGAGGTACCCTATTTCAGAAGTTTTCTCCGTGAAATCTAGTGGTATTGTGAGACATGTGCTACGAAAGGTAAACATTCAAAGTTTACTTCAAACACATCACATCACAGGTGTTCTATGAGAGTGCCTTGCATAACCTGATGCACATCAAGCCGATAGTGTATTTCCTACTAAACCTTTTGTAGCATGTCACTGTCAATATCAGTAATGGCTGCAGTGACGCGAGCACGCAGGTCATCCAATGTTGCTGGTAGTGTTGAAACATATACATGATCCTTCACAAACCCTCACAGGAAGAAATCACATGGGGTCAAGCACACACCACGATCTCGTGTTTTCCAGTCAATGCCATTTTCTTTAACCGCTTGCTGATGACCCTTAGTGGTAGAAAGTGAAAACACTGCGTGGAAACTAAACTGTGAAAATTAACCTTTTGAAGCATATATCTCACATTACGATACGTTCATTAGACATCACAAAATAAATGTCTGAAATCGGGTCCATCATTTTGACTTACCCTGTATATTTCAATTATAATAACTGAACAGCACGTTCTCTCTTCCATTTTGAAATTCTGGCCACAATCAAATGATTAACTGCATACTGCACATTTGCACTGTGTTAGACAGGGAAGCCACATATCGTGATACCTCCTATTGAATAAAAAGGGTGTTATTATCATTGATTAATGTGTATTTTTTGAATAAAATAAACAGTCTTGGAAATCACAGGTAAAAACGCATTGACTTTTTGAAGAACTCAATATTAGTAAAAAATTATTTCAAATTTATAATTAAAGCTCCAAAATATTTAAATTATAAAAAGAAAATTGTTTAAATTTAATTTAGAGATGGCTTTCGTTTTTCTACCCAAGAAGCAGCGTCAAGTTTTGGGGATGATCGCATTTTAGTAGAGAAATACATTGATAATCCAAGACATATAGAAATACAGGCAAAATTTCAATAGATTATTTGATTCCATCATTTGAACATTTCAATTTTAATTATCATTCCATCATTCCTAAATTTTGACACTGTATTTATAATAAACAGATGTAAAATTTTCCATGTAGGTTTTAGCCGATAAATTTGGAAATGCCTTATACTTGAATGAAAGGGAATGTTCTATTCAAAGGAGAAACCAAAAAGTAATAGAAGAAGCACCAAGGTATGCTCACTAAGGTAGGATTAGCTGTAAATTATAGCATTAAGTTCCAACAACTATTATTAAATGAAATCACAATGCAAGAGTATGTTATTTGACCTATGTTGGGTTACCATATTTTCGATTTAAAATTATTACTTGATTTTCGGGAAAATTCTTTTTCATAATATATACCTGATCATAATACAGAATATATGCCCCCAGTATATTGTGATTAGTGAGAAAATGTGCCATGGGCAGCTGTTATGGATCCATACAACTTCCGCAGGGTTTCTCCAGACATACACGTATTTCGATGGGAAATAATGTAAATGTAGATTCACTTGACTACAGCAAATGTTTATTATATTGTAAACTGAAAATTACAGTATATACATCTGAACCTCTGTATCTCAAATTTTGCAGGAACAGAAAAAAATTCGAAATAAAGAAGTTTCGAGATAAGGAGGGTTACTTTTAAATCTAGATTTTTAGGTTATTAAAGGTACTGTGAGAATACGGAGAACAAGAGGAGATAAAAGTGGCACATGTATAAAAGGTTAAGCTACACACAAGAGTAGCCACTAGCATCAGAAATGCACAAACTGTGCATGCTCAAACATCTTTACGCAACTGAGACTTGCCATTGAGATCAAAAAATTTTTTGTGATTTTTTTCGTAACACACGAGAATCGTCTATCTTTAACTGAAATGATGTCAGATTTTTTCATTTTTGTATGAAAAGTTTCTCAAATGTAGAAATCTTAACTCTCTAATGTTTTTAAATGCCTTGCATTCTATGACACACAAAGTCAAAATTCGATGTGGCAAGGTTTTCCGAGAAATGTTTTGGGATAATGAGGGAAAATTACATTGAATTAATAGTGAAAATGAAAATGTAGGGAAATAAAATTTTTTCAAGACAGTAAGGTTTAAAGATATCAAGGTTCAACTATATACATGCAGGGAAAAAATGCATGGAATCAACTGGAACAGTTACTAAATGTTCTCCTGGGGATCACTAATCAAGCATTATTGATCTTCATCCGTAATTCATTGGGCATTGAAGCAATAAGTTTGCAACCAAGTGTGTATTCATGTCTTCTTGGTGACATGGTGTATTGATCAGCACAATATCTTATTGAAACTAGGAATTGGAGTTTGAAACATACATCAAATGACATCTATCAATCCTTGGCATTGAAAATAGTGTTCAACACGTTTAACTCACATTGCCTTCCTACATCTACTGTGTTCAAATTCACCTGAGGGTTGTTGCATTCCATTCAGTTTTCACAGGGATTGATGCAGAGACCAACATCTGTATGTAGTCCTCTGGTATAATTGCCCGTGTTTAAGTATGGCTTTTGACTTTCATAAAAGCTTTTTTACATCTTTTGTTATTTATTCACTGATGAAGAAGACATTGCCCCCAAAATATATAATTGGGTCATTAAACTATTGTTTTGTAGGTTGGTGTTTCCTTATTTGTATTCCATAGTTTTGGTTCTTTTGTGATATTGGTGTTAGTAAGTTGGATATTCACTCTATCCTGGAAGTCTCGCTTCAGAAAAATGCATCAACTAATTCCTTATCTATTTATAAAATGAAAGTTTAAACTTTTTGGTTTTCATATTGTTATCCATTGTACAGTTCTTTATTTTAAACTATTCATTTAGAAGAGCTTCTAATTTTTTTGTTTTCCATTTTGTGAATTTTACCATGTTTTTATGACTTCCATTATCCAGTAAATTCATTATAAATAATTAGAAGGAACCGTGATGTGGAATTGCCTGTATAGGAAGGAAAAACCTCATAGCACAAAAAAAATAAATCCGAAATACAATATTGTAAGTATGCATTTCGAATGAATGCTTAATCTTGCTGTTGAGAATGAAGGCATAGCCTCCGAAAAACGTATCTGGCATTTCATACCTCTGATGTATTTTTGTGGTAAGAGGTTTTTTTCTTCCGTATACAAGGTGCACTAGAGAAGTAATGAGCCTGATTTTTTTTTTAATGTTAATTTTATTCTTCTTACAAGTTTATCCTCTTCAAAGCAATTCCTTTGTGTAGCAACATACAAATGGAGGTGGTTTTTCCATTATCCAGAGTAATCCTGGAAGGCTTCTGCTGCAATGCTTTTCAACTTGTTGATTGTGCTCTTCTCGATATTACTAAGTAGCGGAAAAATGGAACACTTATTTGTTTCACAATGTCCATCTGTCCTCTTCATAATTTATACATTTTTTTTTTGAGGTAGAAGTTGAATTCGGAATGTAGCTTACTATGGGTCCGTACACCTTCACTATTTAGTTTGGTTTTGATTGGCCCACTGGGGTCGGAGTTTTGGGGGTGGAAGTCAGAGGGGACCAATAAGTCTGCATGTATTTAGATGTGTAAAGGAGTGAAATTCATTATGCAGACTCCTCTAGGCAAGATCTAGATTACTATGACAATATGTGGCATGTGATACATCATTCAATCAGAAATGATGAGAAACGAAAGCAGATAAAGCTCTTTTTCATTTTCTAAATACTATGTCCGAGAAAATAAATTTTTCTATTTAAAAAAATGGGGGGGGGGGGTAAAAAGTGCAGATAAAAGAGTAAAAATAGATGATCTCAGTGCTTCTGCTATTTTCTTATACCTTCCTCGGGAGGATTGATTTATTGTTCAAAGTATCAAGATGGTCCCCTTTCAAATGGCTTTTCAGCCGAGGGATTAAAAAGAAGCTATGCATACTGGATTCAGCAAATGTGAGTATTGGGTAATCACAGGAATGCTTTTTTCTTTGTTTTAACATTCAATGGGCATTGCCATGTGACATGGGGCATTGTTTTGGTGCAATATCCAAGTGCGTGCAATGCCCAGTGCAGTGCTCAAAATCTGATGGACTGTAAACTGGTTCAAATTTAACTTCTTTATTATTTTCAACATCAATTGACGGCCTGACATCACTCTTCCTCATTCTTTCCACAATGACATCCGTTTTTGAAGTTATTCTTGCATGAGGTTCATTTTTAACTTCATCTCGTTCCTTTAAAAAGGCCTTGTGCCACGTAAACACTTGTGCCCTCATCTCGGTAGCAGATTCTCCAAGCTTTACACCAAATTTGATAGTATATTATTGCTCAAAATTTTGTCGTTCCATTTTCATAATGCACCTCCCGAACATTACTTCTCCTCAGACGCTCTTAACAATCGTATAGCAACTGGAACAAGTTAAAACTATTACAGCATTTACATAAGGGGTTATTCTCACTGCTCTGTGAAGGGGAAAGCAGTACAAAGGGTGATTGTACTTTTTTGCTCAGTTTTACAAAGACATTTATGTCTAAACCCATCGACGGTGAATGTTCTTCCCATTTTCAATGTGTTCCCCGGAACATCTAGATACCATGTGCAACCGTTGTTTCCAAGCTGTACAAGACTTTACGAACATCCTCAACCAATATCCCATTCCATTCCTCTCGTAACATTTTCCAAAGTCCATTTAATGGTGTCACTCGACGATTGAAAAAACTCTGCTTGAGAAAACTGAAGCCATAGATATTCATGGGATTTGTGTCAGGGTATTTCACAAGAATTTCCATCCAAAAATCACCGAAATGTGCGGATTTCCACCCAAAAATCACCAAAATATGCGGATTTCCACTGCCATGCACACTTTTTTGCCAAATTTTGCTGTTTTCCACCCAAAAATCACTGAAAGGTGCGGATTTCCACCCAAGGATGGGTATGCCCAAGTGATCTTTAAGATCCGCAGCATAGGCCTGTGTTCTCCCGGGTTGTATAGATCATGATGAACAAATACTTTTTTAACGTCCTCCCTGTGTAGTTGGATCACATGTGTCTCCAGGAGCGGTTTCAGAACATAATCAATATAGTATTCCAAGTTTACTTTGACCTTGGAAGGCACTCTGATAAGTGGGAAGACTCCTCTTCCACTCATAGCACCGACAACCATAAACTTTTTGCTGAATCTTTCCTTGCCACCCTTGGCAATATCTCGTTGACGTTTTTTTTCCCAGTTTCGAGTTAAATATCTTGCCTTCATCGTTGCAATCTTGCAGCCAGAATAAAGCTTCATTGAGGATCACCACTACCTCGGACTTTGTGCCACTCAGGTGTTTCTCATAGAGCTTTCGAAGGTTGTCTTTGTGCATCAGTAAGCTTATGAACAGTTCATTTTTGCCTGGTTGCTTTGGTTAAATCCTTGTGAATAACTTTATTAGCAATGGACTGGGATATTTTGCACGTTTTCACAACGGTTTGCTGACTCGGTGGGTTCGGCTTCGATGTCAGGACGTTCATCTTGTATGTCACACATTGTGGGGTGGATCATTTTTTTTGGCAAGCCGAGTCCATTCTATTTTGCATGGCGACGTATTCCATTGTACTATATAATATTAATAACCAAATGTTGAGAAACACAGAATCCTTCAGCCTTGAGACGATTTACGATATCTCTAGAGGGGCTCGAGAGTTTTTTTGGCATGGTTATGGGAGGCAGCAGTCTGTTAACTAAAACTTGCTCTACCAGCATGGAATGTGGTAGGACTGGGTAATCTGCATACTAGAACATTGTAGTTCCCCTGCAATCGGGCACGAAAGGTTGAGCAAAATAGGTGTAATCACCCTTTGTAGGTTTGTCCGTTCACTCACAGTATTGCCAGTTTCATTACTTTTCTAGTTCACATCGTACAGTAAATTTATTCATTAAATTCATTTTTTAATGGCTTGTTCCTGGAAATTCTGCTAATTGAACCTTGTTATTTATGTTTTCTGTGAGACCAGTTTTAATTCTTTTTTTTATTTCATTGCATTCATTGCAGTCCATTTCTTGATGAAAAAACAAGAAAAGAAATGGGTGAACAAGCAGTTGCCCTTGCTAAAAGAATTGAATATTGCTCAGCAGGTAATTTGTAGCAGACTTGCTCAATCAGCATAAATTATTATAAAATTGAATGTAATGCTTGCTTTTATACAAGCAAAACCGATGTCTTTATACACATTCAGGTACAGTGGAGTTCCTTGTCGATTCTGAGAGAAATTTTTATTTCTTAGAAATGAACACTCGTTTACAGGTATATAAGAATAAATTTCTATCCTTACTTTCCTTCAAATGCCAATTAATAACTTTATAATATTTCATAGGTTGAGCATCCAATAACAGAATGTATAACTGGGATTGATTTAGTCCACCAGATGATACGGATAGCAAAAGGTTTCAGTTTTAGTTACTGTTTTTTTTATGTTAATAACAACAGTAAATTTATTAAGAACCTGCCAAGAAAAACAAAAGTTGGCAATTTCTTAATATTGTCCTTATTTTCATGTCACCGTATTGATCTGTCAACCTTTTCTAATCTTTGCTAAATCATTCTAAGACAACCATGAACTACCATTCCACTGAAACTAGGGACGTGTCTATAAAGTCTGACCAGTCGTGAACAGGTCACGTGGTATGAGGAATTGGCCACGCAATGAAAGTTGAAGGGGTTCATGAAAAATCTCTGAAAAGTTGATACAGCCAGGCTAAGACCTTGATCTTCATATTGTCGAAAACGGAATTTGAAAAAGTTAATCCATTTTCAAGTTATCGCGCAGACGACAGCTGGTCGGCTATTTTGCATTGCGTTTTTGCGGATTGAAAAGTTTGTACCTTATTTTAAGCAGAAGAGATGGATAATATGAGTAAATCGACATAAAGTAAGCAGAAGAGATGGATAATATAAAGTAAAAATAGGTCACTTCATATGATCTGAATTGATTTCCGACAGGTAGCTTCAGTATGTATTCACTTCTTGGACAGCGCAGATTCCCCTATTGCTTAAAGATATGTAATTAGGCAAAATTCCTGTCGGAAATACTTTAATTACGCTATGCATAATCAAAGAGTCGCCATTTTGATTCCACTTGATGAGGCAGGTAATAGATCTCAGAATCTGGTCACAGTGAGTCCAACTGGTCATAAACAATGAGCGCCAGCTGTCGTTCTTTAAACACACTGAGCATGACCAGTCGGACTTTTTTAGACATGCCCTTAGTTTTGTCTGCCATTATCAAAATAATAAAGAGAAGGAGGAAAAAAGGTTATTCATTTTTGCTACATAGTTCACTATTATTATTCCTACGTTGTACTGTAACAAGAATTATTATATAAGAATAGAAAACAAAGAGAAGATAATGAAACTGAAGAAATTCTTCGAACATATAATTACAAAGTAGAAAAGAGAAGGAAAAATTCTGCAACCTGGACTCGAGCCAGGGACCACGACTCTTGCTGTTGCTAGTCTAACCAATTGAGCTATGACATTAGTTCAATTGGTTAGAGCAGTCACAGCAAATGTCGTGTCCCTGGTTCGAGTCCAGGTCGCAGAATGTTTCCTTCCCTTTTCTACTTTGTAATTGAGAAAAGATTACTTAATGCTATGGATATCATTTTTTATAACTGTATAAGTGAATAAGTTGACTTTTTTTTAGGGCATACTGAGGGTAGATTACTTTAAGAGTGAACAATTTAAATATGCAAAATACCAAATACATGGCTAGCAAGCAGCAAACTGGTTTCCGTTTGGATAGGAAGGGGTTAATCTCGTGTGTGTCGTGATAAAGCATCAGTCGCATGATCGGAAAGATGAGGCCGAAAAATTGATAGGTTTTGGGAAGGCTGTATAACTGTTCTTTCCGATGCCAAGTACTCGTATTCTGCAATTATAAATGTGCAATACACGTAGATTGGTGATTTCCAAAGGTGGTGTGAATAATGTGCTTAATGAGAAACAAAACTCCGAAATTACTGCATCACTGGATGAATCCAGACCTTCTAGGCAAAGAACAGCTTCCAAGGCTACCCTGAATGTTTTCAGAAGGTAAAGCAATTTGTCACAAAGGAAAATCCAATGGTCGATTGCAAAATGTGTAGGCGTGTCTCAGGCAACTGTCTATAAAGTAATCCATTAAGATCTTCAGCTGTTTTAAATCAGCATCAATGGCTGCCTACTTGTTAACTCTCGAAGAAGAAATGGCAATTGTGCATTTCCTTTGACAGGTATCCCAGTTAAATCCCCCGATGCATCACCACTAAATTTCTGTAGGTTTGGGCTCTTGAAAAGGGGCTTAGGAAATAGACAAGCACACACAAGATAGGGATTGTGGATAGGCTGTAAGCAAGTGTGGTCTGGAATCGATGGAGCGTCTTGGAATGGAAACTCAGATGCAGGGCTGTAGTTCGGTACCGCGGCTATCAGATAGAGCACGATCGACGTTGGCATGATAGCTTCAGCTAAAGATATGGACCCACAAAATCATTCATTCTTAACGTAATCTACCCTCTGTGTTTTCCAAGAGGAAATTCTGGCTGTAAGTTTTATAAGAGATGTTCTTATTTTTAAAATATTTTATTGATAATCAGGACATGCTCTGAAGTTAAAACAAAGTGACATTCCTATCAACGGGTGGGCTATTGAAAGCAGAGTTTATGCAGAGGACCCTTATAAAAATTTCGGCTTGCCTTCAGTTGGCAGACTAAACAAATATATTGAACCTTCAGAGCTTCCAAATGTAAGTTGTTTTTATTACTGATTTGACTTCAATCTTGATACTTCATTACTGCATTCCTGTAATGTTTTTAATATTCTGTGTGCATTGAAGGTAAGGTGCGATAGTGGTGTTTTAGAAGGAAGTAACATCAGTATTTACTATGACCCCATGATATGCAAGGTAAATCATTTTTGTTATCATTTTTGAAATCAAAGTTTGTTGTTATATTAAAAGAAGTTATGTTTTATTAAGCTGGTAACTTATGGAAAAACACGAGCTGAAGCACTTACTCATCACGTAAAAGCATTGGATTCCTATGTCATTCGGGGTATATTATAGTAAAACATAACATTATATTTATCGTATTTTTATTATTTTTTTAAAGGATACATTAATCATAAAGAAACACATTAATGTTTTTCAGGAGTTATGCATAACATAGCTTTACTACGAGATATTATTTGTGAGCCGAATTTTGTGAAAGGAAAGATAAGTACAAAATATCTACAGCAGACATATCCCGAAGGTTTTAAAGGTAGGGGGAGAAAATTTAGAACTTCTTTCAATGGTGAGAAACTATTTGTTGCATTCTTACAAACATTTGTTTCTTAATTTCTGAAGGGAAGCAATTATCAAGCAAGGAATTAAAGCAGCTGGCTGCTATTGCTTCGTGCATTTATGTTAAGAAAGAGTTAAGAAGTAGGAATTTTCTGAATCAAAATAGGTACATATTTCTAACATTATAACAATATAGTCGAACCTGGATATCTCTAATCTCGCAGGAACAGGAAAAATTCGAGATAAAGAGGTTTCGAGATATGGCGGGTAAGGTTAGGTTACATTAGGTTTAGGTTAGGTTGGTTTAGGCTAGGTTATGTTAGGTTTAGGTTAGGTTGAGTTAGATTAGATTAGGTTAGGCTGTTTACCAAATAAACAAAATTCCATATCAAACAACGCTAGTGGGTGCACTATCCATGTGATTATCCTGATTAAAAATTAACCTAACCTAACTAACTTTTTAGGTTATTACAGGTTAGGTTAGATTAGGTTGCATTAGGTTTAGGTTAGGTTAAGCTTAGTTTGGGTTAGGTTATGTTAGGTTTAGGTTAGATTGGGTCTGGTTAAGTTAGTCTGTTTACGAAATAAACAGAAGTTTTTCCTTTTTTGTCATATTAGTACACATTCTGTTTACTTTTGTGCCTTTATTCCGGGAAATTTTTCAAACAAAATTTCATATCAAACAATGCTCTTGGGTCGGCACTATCCGTGTCATTACCGTTATTAAAAATTAACCTAACCTAACCTAACTCAATTTTTAAAGAAGACTTTTAGGTTATTACAAATACAGTGAGAAATGGAGAACAATAGGAGATAAAATTGAAGGTGTTTAAAGAGTTATGACACGTACACTTATCATGTGCACAAACTATGAAGGTCACTTATCTCGTACCCCAACGGCATCAAAAATCTTTTTTGATAATTTTTTTTTTAACGTACGAGAATCGTCTAATTTTAATGTTTTTAAGTGCCTTGTATCATGATGGCACACGAAATCAAAATTCGATATAGCTAAGTTTTCCAAGAAAAAGGGAACGAAGGAAAATTACATTGAATTATTAGTGAAAATGCAGGGAAATAAAATTTTTTCGAGATAACGAGGTTCGAGATAGCGATGTTTGACTGTATTTATATTTTATTTGGTTATTAAGTAGAGAAAGCATGTTAATTAAGTTGTCCTGTTTGTTGTTTTGAACTACGAGGAGCCATCTGGAGGGTAGTACCCATTTCATAATTAAAATAACAGTGGTCAAAGATTATTGGAAGAAATTTTTGATTTATTAAAGATACCTTAAATTATTTTTCTACATAGTTCCTATGTACCCTATTTTTGCGAATGTACCCCCTGGGTTATAATTCGAATTTTCAGGAGTATACAGGGGTGCAGATTATACGTGAGTGCTGGAAATAATTGCAAAAATATGGTATATTCATAAATTACCGTATATACTAGTGTATAAGTCGTGTTTTATTTTTTCCCAAAAAATAACCCCTAGAAACCACATTCGAGTTATACATGAGTCAGAGTTGATGAAAGTTGTAAAAGCAAAGGGCTCTTATTAGTGGAATGCTTTTTTAAGTGGAGTTAACCAGGGAAAGTATGAGGCAGGGGGGGGGGGGGGGATGTTTTTTTATTAGCTTTTTTTTACTTATTTTTTCATCCATTCTTCCATTGTCAAAAGCATAAGTCAATTCCCGAAAACAAGATGATGACCTTTTAATGTAAAAAAAAGTCACTGCGATCACGTTTCAGTTAGCAATTAAGTTAGCAATTCTCCTGTCTTGTCTCCGTTTAGTCGTGTTGTTAAGAATTGAACAATACAGCCCCATTCTAATTGAATTTGTAACAATAAAGGTGAAACGTGAAATAAGATTTTGACTAGTGGATCGTTCTTGTTTTTGAAATGCGGCATTAGTAACCCATTAGATGGAACTGAGGATGGATGATAAGGTTTACGAACAGTCTAATGATGATTCGTGAGAGGAAAATGAGGCCGATGAAACTGAGACTGAAGATGATGTGGATGACGAATATGAGACTGGCAATGAAGCCCATGATAGTTTTTATCAACTCTTGAGAGTCAGATGAAGAAGAAACTATAAATTTAGTTTTGTGTGAATCTACAAAAAATGCTTGTAATATTTGTGTTGTATAATATTTTTTTTTTCTCTCAACTGTTTAAAAAAAATTTTTTTGCCTTGGGCTTATGCTCGAGTCAGGCAGTTTTGCCAATTTTTGGGGCCAAAAATCAGGGTCTGGTTTATTACACTAGTATATAGGTAATTTGTATTCTTACCGTGTATTCCTCCCTCTGCTAGCTCATTGAGAAAAGCAGTTCCTGTCTTTCAAATCTTCATCTTGTGAAAAGTTACATGTCCCAAAAAAAAAATCAGTAATTTCATTAAAATGTGAAAATCTGAAAGAGCCAGATAATTGTCGAAAATTTTCAAGTGTTAAAGAAGTTGTCGTGTTTTCTGAGCAACATGAACTTTGGAATTGCCATGGACAAATGATTCATCCATAACATTGGCTCTGTAAATGTCTTGGGTTTTATACGATATTATCACAAAAAATGGAAAGAAAAATTCCATGACCTGGATTCAGACCAGGAACCATGAGTATCACGCTCGTTGCCTCTACCATTTGGGCCATCGTGACCATGGGCAGAGACAAAATATGATAACATGGGGTGCCATTTCTGAGACTAGCTGACTCCATATGTTGGACAATCGAGCTGCCAGTGCTGCACACAATGCAAACCGGTACTACTTTTTGAATTGCTCTTGTATCTAAAATGGAATGTATCAAATAGTAAAAACGTGTTGCATAACATTCCAAAAATTCCCGCTTTTTTTTTGGATCACCTACTAGTAAGTACTGTCATCCTTGCTGTCAATCAAAACAAGTTTTCTGTTTAAAGATTAAGCTGGAGTGCAGTTGTTTATAGATGAATAATAGGAAAGAAAATTCCACAACCTGAATTCGAACCAGGAATCTTCGGCTCATGCTATCGATGCGCTAACCAATTGCACCACTGCGAACATGAAAGCATTATGCTATTTACATGTCCTTTAGGCATGGTTAAAGCAGTTACCTAGTCCGCAGGCTGGGACTATCTGTCCTAATGTGTAATATTCATTAAAGAATAGCTCAAGAAGGGTCCATGAGGTTTTAATCCTATTCCTTACCTCAGATGTTAAATTATTGATGAAAAATAGGAAAGAAAATTCCGCAGCTGGATTCAAACCAGGAACCTTCAGTTCATGCCACCAACTCGCTAACCAGTTGCACCACTGCAGACATGAAAGCCTTAACATCTTAGGTAAGGCATATGATTAAAACCTAACGGATCCATCTTGAGCTATTCTTCAATTGTTTGCTAGGTTTTTGTTGTTTATCAAAAGTAATTACAATAACTTTCATTTCAGATTAAAAGTTGAAAGCAGATTAAAAGACAAAACTATTCTGCATTTAACTATTAAGGATCAAAACATTAAAACAGTTGTATCACATGAAGACAACTGCTTTAAGGTACTAGGTAGAACTAAATATTATAATTTTATAATAATAGAAGTGGTTTAATAGTTAATTAATTCAAATAGAGAACATGTTTTCTTATATTTTTAATCCAATTTCAATGTCGGAATATGCAATTTAGAATGATCACTACAAAATTCCATGGAAACTACAACAGAAGATTGATTATGATAACAATTTGGAAGAGAAAGTTTACAAAGAAACACCCCTTTCTCCACCAACAATCATTGCCCTGCATTGTATCTTCCACTGTAGAAGAGATATCTGCAGAACAGCAAGGCTGATGTTGTTCTCTTACTGTTTACAGGTTTTCCAGAGACCCTCAGTGGTTGTTGGATAGAATCGAGCCAGCGCTCGTTTGAATAATTCAAATCCACCGAATTCCATCGGGGATGCATATGTTGACTTGACAGGGATATCATGAAAGGATATAAAGTGAATTCCGGCTTCATCTTACAAATCCAACATAAACTGAATGGTCAGATTAGACGTATGGCTGGAGGCTTTGTCTTGAGGCAGCCAAACTTTGCTTTTGTCCTTTCCATACATTGCAGGGAAAATTGGACTGAGCACATGATGCTGATAGTAAAGGAAGTTAACTTTAGCCTTCCTGTCCACTCTTCTGATTGTGAGCTTGCTGTCATACAAGTATCCCACAATCACCATAATTCCTTTTGAAAAACTTTCATTAAATCCTTGGACCCTTTTGATATGACTTCTCTCCACATGGATGGTAGAAAATCACACGGGGTTTGTTGCATTTGTTTTGAAGTAGGTGTAGGCTTTATCCAAAGCGACAACATATTTTCATCATTCTGCTGCCGGATAACCCTCATAGAGCCTCAGACAGTTCCTCTTCCTTTCTGCGGCGTATAGTGACAGCAGTTTATGTATATGACTCGTGGCACTCTCCCAGTTGCAAATCTTTGTTTATTATTTTATTTATGGTAGCCTGTGAAGTTCCTATAATGTTTGCGATTCCTCTTTGGGTTGCTGGATTTTCACACTTGTCAAGCTGCTTGACCTTTCGAATGACCTGTGGTGTTCAGCTCGTGGGAACAGTAGGATTTTGCTATTTCTGGCCAGTTGGAATTAATTCTTCCCGGGATTTTACTTTTCCATTTAGTACTGTTGATATGCCTTTCTTGGAAACAGAAATTTCATTTTATTCATGGCATTTACTGCTTTCGAATGAAACACAACCATGTGGATGTAATAGCATCATTTTACTTGCTTTCGGTCACATGCATGTGACCTGCAGCATTCGAGCAATAAATTGTTACCAAAGATCGTAATCAACCTTCTGTATTACATAATGATAGCCACTACCATTGACTATGCATTCTTACCAGTGACAACAATACTGTGCTTGTAAATGACTGGACCAGCAGAGTTGACACAAGTGCAATCTCTATATTGTTAAAGTGGGGCTCCTAACCCCCAAGGCGATCGCAAAAAATTTGACAGGTGACTAAATTTTTTAGTTACGTTTTAAATTTTCTAAGTATAAATATTTGTATTCATGTGGACACAACATGTCAGAATACACAACACACAAAAATATTAGGATACCCATGCTTTTGGGGTCCTTTGGAATTTTTAAGTGTAAAAGGGGTTCACGAGACAAAAAGTTAAGAAACACTGTTCTACACATTCATCTTTCATCAGCTTAAAGTGCATCGGAAGGCACCAAATCTGAAATGTAAGGTGTGCGTGGTAGGATACTTCATCCAATATTAGCATTGTGCTTCACAGTCTTTAACTTGTAGGGGGCTGTATCATCAGGTTTAAGATAAAGGTTGTCTTCTTCTTTGGTCTGACTGGAAAGTTGATTCTTCAGCTTAGTCATCTTCATCTCAGATGGTTTGCCCATTCAGAAAATCCAGAAGGATCACCCCTTTCCTATCTCAAAGCACACTGTGAGTTGCATCTTGAACTTTTTCTTGGATGAGGAATTCATATGGCACCATCTCCATGGAATGTTGTTTTGGGTCTGGAGGAATTCATAATGACATCATGTTTCGTCATTGGTAATGATTGATGCTGAAAGTGTCACTTTTTCTGATCATGTATGGTAAAAAAAAATAAATAAATAAAAAAGTAATAACAATATATTCAAATAAAATATCACCAGAATTTTATACAGAGCCAGGGACTGCAATTGCCTAGCATTGGAGATAGCATTGCTGTATCATCATCCACAGTAACCCACTTGGTACAGGGTATCCCACAAAAGACTCCCTGAATTTAAGAGTAAATACCTTGGAAATGGAGATCGCTAGAAGAATGAAGCAAGTGATATGTTTATTTCGAAAGCCATAAAAATCTGACACACAAGTTTCAAAATTAGTTGCCGACAGATGGCACTGCACGCTGTAGTCGCAGTATGGAGTCCAAGAAATAGGTTATAAACTGCCTTTTGCAAGCAGCCATTGCAATCATATCAAAATCAATTCAAAATGTGCACCCTTCGTAGCACAGAAATGACATAAACGAAGAATGAAACTTCCACTTCCTTCAGTATACTATGTACAGCACCAACTTCCTTTGGTTTTTCCATCTTAATTTAAAACACTGTGAAAGGCAACATCTGAAGAACAATCATCTGGAACACAATTGATAATATTCTGGTGATATCCTGTTTGAAGTTATGTTAATTCATTTAATTGGTTATACAGCTTTTTACCAACTAGGGACCGTGCGAACCTGTACCTCGCAGTTTCACACCAAATTGAAATACGTTACCCACCTAAAGCTACTGTTGATGCTTGCAAAATAAGAAATCGCCATATGAGGTGGTATTCAAAAGTTCCTGGACTGGGTGTACAGAATGGTTTATTGTTATCTTATGTTGGTTTAGGCTTATTGTCCTTTGAAGTAGTCCCTATGGGACTAAATGCATCTATCCAAGCGCGTTTGTCAATCTTGGAAAACTTTTTTGAAACTGTCGAGGACCATCTGTACTTCTTGTTGAACGATGTGTCAAAGCTAACCTAACCTACCTTCATCTTCATTTTCGGAAACAAGGCAAAGTTGCAGAAGCTCCGTGCACACATCAACATGCCATTGCTTCTGGTCGGCAGTCAAATATCGGGGAATGTACTTCATGGTGACGCGGACCATTTGCAGGTCTTCAGTGAGAATTGCTTGGCACTGCGCATAACCAATTCTTGCCATTTTACACGGTTCATGAATGGTTCGGTGACGATCCTCTCGAATCAGTTCTGCAATTTTCGCAGCATTCTCTGGTGTCGAGCTGGTTCATGTCTGTCCCAAATGCTCGCCTCTTCCACTGAGGTTTGACTGCCCCGAACCGAGAATGCCACTCATAACACCGACTGTCTCTCATAGCAGCATCACCGTGTGCCTGACGAAGCATTTGCAGAATTTCCATGGCAGATTTACCCAAACTTCATGCAAAAATTTTACGCAAACACTGCTCATTTTTTCGTCCATATTTCAAAACTCAGATGGCTTCTGATTCGTTATCACTCTAGCGCGCGCTGCTGTTGAATGATTTCTTACCAACCCATCACTTGAAACATCCACTCGTGTGATATGTATGTAGCAACATCTAATGGCAAAAGCGTGTACTTATTTTCCATATAATGACACACTTCCGGATACCATCTTGTATTCAAAATAAATCGCAAAAATGAAAAACAAAATGAGCACACTTAGCCGTACAAAGTCTATGGCTTCTTAGCCATGCAAAGTCTATGGCTATGTGTGCTCAGTTTTTTCGTTTTCGCAGTTTATTTTGAATATCGCAATTATTTAATTTGCAAGCATCAGTAGTAGCTTTAGGTGAGTAGTATATTTCAATTTGTTGTGAAACTGTGAGGTACAGATTTGTATGGTTCCCTAGTGAGTATCTCACAGAAATCGTCGAAGTGCTATTGAACTCTGTATACATTTTTTGATCAAATATATTTATATATTTTATAGGTATTATTTGATGGTAAAGACATTTGTACAGTTCTTCCTGGGTTTTCATTGTCAGACCCTGTATTCACCGTTTCAGTAGATGACGACTTACATACAATGCAATTGATTTCTAAAACTGCTACTTCGCTACGCTTACGATTTCAAGGAACAGCGGTGAGAAATGTTTCTTTCTCTTTTTAAATAATATTACTAATATTACATTTTGAAAGCAATTACGGTAATTATTTTTTGCTTTAATTTTGAAACTTGTCGCAATACCAAATGCTAGATTCTTAAATTTTACTTTAAATTATATTTTGCAAATTATTAAGCAACAGGAAAGAAGTATTAAATAAGAAATGCTACTAATTTCTTATAAGATCCCAATATTGATAATAAAGAAATGCAGGCTATGTCGATTCCAAGGATTGCGGAATTTGCTGACTTGGAGACGTTTATAATGGCACATGAACTATTTCCTAAACGAAGAGGAGGGTTGGGTAAATTGTCAGATAGTCTTCAGGATGGAAGTTCGGGAATTCTAAATTAAGCTAATTTAATTAATATCATGCTTAAGGCATTGCTCAAAATGGAAAATGGTCAAGACTGCCCAGAATTTAATTACATCACAATGTAATAATAGGCTGTTGATTTGATGTTGATATGTCTACATTAGCATGGAAAAATTCAATGACTGCTATTCCAAAAGAATGTCAAAGAAAATCTTCAGCTACATTGTACTTTAATAAAACCTCCTCCTTTTTATGTAACCTAAAATGCAAAAATTTCATGTTATTTTTAATAGACATAAACTGTATAATACAACTTACTACATTTGTATGTTGTACTAGTTAACTTTTACAGCACCATATGATTCACTGAGCTTTTCAGATATTATACATCTTGCAAAAGAATTTTATGCTCATTAATAGTTTTTACTTATTGTTTTTCTTTTTTAGTTTCAAATAAATATTCTATCAGACAGAGCTGCAGAATTTATGAAATATATGCCAGAAAAATTACAGGTAAATTTGACCCGCTTATTTTAAATTTCAAGTTTCCGTTTAACTTGCATTTCTGCTCCTGATGATCATCATTTCGCACCCCATTTGCTTTCCAAAAATAGTTTGGCTTAAATTGTAAGCTTTATATTCGGGAATAGTTGTATTATATTCTTTTAAGTATCTCTTTTTAACCCTTTCAATTCTAATGGTATGATACTTCTGTGAGCACCATTATGAATTTTATTACCCTTGAAAAACCTCCATCCTTGATGTTACATTATTATTCTAAAACTTCTTCAGACACTAAGAGTGCCATTCATAAGTGAATGTACTAACTTTTCCATGTCTGTATACTGTATTCACATATTTTGCATTGCAACTATAATTTCACATATTAATATGATGTTGAACTTACTTCGGCTTTCATTATGACCTTTACTCTCCTAGACAGACTTTCCATATCATTTTGTTCAAGAATTTTGTTCTATGTATTCTTCAAGAATTCAGTTACAGATGTTGGGCAAAATGGCCTAGCCAATAGCTCAATTCATCCCATATATATCTGATGGAATTTATATCGGAGCTTTGTGCATGCCACTCCATTTCTTTATGAAAAGGAGCATACTCAAATTGATACAGGAACAGTCCAATGCCCCAAACTGTTTTAATGTTATGGTAAATTGCGGATGTTATAATTCCTGCTATTTGAATAAGTTGGCACTGCCTTTTGATATGAAGCTGTAGAATTTACTTGCCTGTTTTCTTATATAGATACGGTGTACGAGGTCCGTTAAAAAAAAGACCGGACTTTTGCCATAGCAGACGAATTATTGCACCGATAGAGGCCCTGTAAGTGACGGCACCTGGTGGCAGCTATTGGTAACAAAATGTTGTTTGGTGCATCATTCCATTTTTATGCATTGGTGATCTACAGCTGCCAAATGTGAACTCATTCTGCGAAGTGATGGACTGAGCTGTGGAAAAACGAGAGCTGGGATTTGCATAAAGACAACGCACAAAATCGCTTGTCTCTGCTTGATGGCTAATGTCTGGCTGCTAAAGAAGTAGCCTTCCCCACCCTCTGTACCCTTCAGGCTCCAGCAAACATTTTCCTTCTTCCACCTTTACTTGTCTGTAAAGTTGCTGTGCACTGGAAATGTACTTGCCAAATAACCTCAGTCTTATAAAGGAGATGTTGGAATTGCCTTTCCGAACTTGCTTGCGCACAAAAAAAAAGTGCTCGCACAACTTTACGTGTATGTCCCTTGTAAAATTTCCTTAGAGTAATACTTTCCTTATGATTACATACTAAATTAAAAGAAATAAGCAGTTTTCTGCTCTTAAAGAATAGACTAGAGCTTTATTGATAAGTTCAGATTAACAAATCCGAGTTACATCATGCATCCTGTAAGGGGAATATAGATCATTAATTTCCTGTCCCAGCCTGTAAAGCACACAACTTGCCAAAAACAAATTAGATTACACAAATTTGACTAGAGTTGTAATGTTTGCATTTATTCTTGTAGGTCAATCAAAGTAAGATTGTCGTTTCACCAATGCCAGGATTAGTGAAATCTGTATCCTGTCACATAGGAGACACAGTAAGCTGAATATTTGTTATTATTAAAAGACTTCATTTTCTATATCTCGTTTAAACCAATTTCTAAATAACAGTCAAGAAACTGTTTACAAAAGGGTAGCATTATATTTTTAAGCTGGTCCTTTGTCTTACATTAATATTTGTTTAATTTAAGGTTGCCGAAGGCCAAGAAATATGCGTCATTGAAGCTATGAAAATGCAGAATTGTCTAACAGCTTTAGCTGGTGGTAAAGTGAAAGCTGTACATATCAAACCTGGGGATACAGTTGAAGAAGAGGCCATTCTTGTCGAAATAGAATAGACCAAAAACAAATGTAGATGGTGCTTAGAAAAGTTACTAAGAATCAAGCATTCCTAATAATGTAGTCACCAAGTGCGTGTGAAAACGAGATCCCGAACTTACCGCTTCTATTAAACAAATAAAATATTTTTTGTAACTTAGCTTTAAAGGATAGAAATCATGTTTAAAAAGATATTTTCTTACTTATTTATATAAAGATCGATCTTGCCAATGTTTGTCATTTAAATTATTGTACTGCATGTCATTGATTTTTTATTCCACTGTATAAAAATTTTATTCTCATGAAATATGAAGGAAAAAACATGTAAAGAATAAAATGAAGATCATGATGCGCAAAATTAAAAGTGCAGTTTTCATTCAAATCTCTATTTTTTTTTTTGTTTCTTAAAGAAATAAAAAAACAGTTTATGATCTCCTATGCCACAAAATGGACTTAAACTATTGTGCCAGTTTCTTTTCTTTATTTTTATTAAATGTTCACCAGTGAAAAAAAGTAAGGAAAAAATATTTATATAAACTCCGTGTCTTATTATCATTTATCTTTCTTTTCAGTTGTAAGGCCGGTATGAAGCTTTGCTACATCGGGCTCAAACATTTCTAACAGTAACGTTCCGTTTTCGTCAAACCAACTGGCTATCGACTTTGACAATTTTGTTTCTCTTATCTGACCTGTTGCTCCGTCGTAGTAGGTAATCATGAGATGATATACGTCATCAAATCTAAAGAAAATCAAAAAAAGAATTCTCAGAACAGACTATAACAACAAAGTAGCAGATTTTGCTTCAAAAAACAATAGAAAAATGCAAAATAATATATAAATCAATACTGACCTCTTTAAATAAGAACTTGCCCTCCAAACACCATCAGGATCTACTCCTGTAGGATCTTTCTGTAATGCTGTGAAGAATATTCCTTTTTCTTTTAAAGTTGTATATAGTGTTAAAACTCCCATCATAACAAAATATGTGTCAAAAATTAAGGATTAAACATGTACAAAGCATATTCAGTATGTGGGGGATAAATGCATTAAAGAATTTCATTGACATTCTTATAATCAAATGGAATGAACTAATTTAAAAATATCCATTCATTAATAAATTCACCATTATATCAACTAAGGTAACCATTTTTAATATTAAATTCACTTTGAGCATACACTATGTGATTAAAAGTTTATCAAAATGGAAGACCCTGAGAGCAACACTAGTGCAACCACGAACTGGCAAACCCAAGAAATGAACAGACCTATCCAGTACTTGCACTTGTGACCAAGAGCAATCGAAGGTCTTCTTCTGAAATGATTGCTACAGAGTTCAGAAATTCTGCTTCCTGTATTGCTAGCGCGATCAACATTCATCGGAACTCCATTCCCTGGGTTTCCCGACAGTGGTGCTGCTGCTTACAAGACCTTCATCACTGACAATTCCAGATGACGTTTGGACTGGTATAAAATCTCAGAAACTAGAGCATGGAACATTGGAAACATATCCTCTATGGACTGATGAATCACGTTGGCAATCGGAGGGAAATTCCAGCTTCTTACTACCAAAAAGTGGTGGAAAGTCTTCCTCGGAGGGTGCCACCACTTACTAATTCCTGTTATCTGAAGCCTGCAATGCAAAAATGCTGGTGTCCCTAAACTTTTGATCACATGGTGTATGTGGTAATCTTATTTAAATAAATTTATATAATTTATAATGTAATCATTAATCAAAGAGCAAATGCATCAGGATGAAACAAGTTTGCTGAACAAATACTTTCCCAGGCCTTATCAATGTCCACTTCCTAAATTTCATATACATGTACAGTGTATTACACACATTTAAGCCTGGTTCATATAAACTGTGTTATACATTAAGTCAACCATTTTTATTGATGGTAGCTAACCCTTTTAATTTATTACAAAGTGAAGATGGTATATATGGCCTGCGTTTTCACACCACGCATAGTTAGGTTAATTTTTATATTCAGAGCTGCTTAAATTGCACAAACTTGGATGTAAAACTACTACGTTCCTACAGGTTTTCTTCAAAATTGCAAATATTAATACGTAATAACTCGTCTGGAAATTCCTACAGTGAAGATTGAATTTCGCACATGATAATATGCTGTCATTTCATGGTATCAAGTTAGTGTGCTTGCTATCGATAGGAGAACGTTGGCCCGCACCAGCAGCAACCGTCAAACGTTGAAATTTTTCAACGCGCTTGATGGATGACCAACGGACGCACGGCAAAGTTATGTGAACTGAAATTGAAGCAGCAATGCACGATACAACACACAATGTAGGTTATGTGAACCAGGCTTTAAAGTCAAAAATTCTAAGGGTAGAGAACTGGAAGCTTAATTATTTGAGATAAGAGAACCAATGATCAGACATGCATATTTCAGGCACACAAGACCTTGAACGAGTAATACGTGTGAGCAACTTTTATGTAAGCTGCTTTTGTTTTCAAAGCAAACAATTCTTTATCCATAAACAATTAAAATTTACAACTCTGAACAAATTTTCAAAATGCTAACCATTAGTCTCGGTATGTACATTCTTTACAACAATAATGAATTTTTGCTGTGTCTTTCCATATCTTTGGTATTTGTTGTACAAAGAAATCGGCAGCTTGGTCCCTGGCAAACAGTATCATGTCATACTCTACTGGGATTTAACATGCCCCGATAGGAAAAGAGTGAGATCTGGTGATCGTGCTAGCCAGGGAAGGACCTCACCTTCCAATCCAATAATTAGGGAATCTGTTGTTCAGTTGCTCACAGACATTAACATCAAAGTGAACAGGCACACAGTCATGTTCCATAGAACAAGAGATAAAGTGTCCAACAACTTTAGCAGCACCTAATATAGTATGGCAGGAAATAAGGCCCTATTGGGTGAACTTGTACAATTCCAGCCCGCAAGCTGATAAAGAAATATTCTCGGTGACCAGACACGTATAACATTAATTTCTCAAAAGCCATACAAAAAAATATTCAACCTTTTTTATTCGTATCCGCAACTCAAAGTTTTTGTTATCTAGCAGCAACGCGATAAACAAATATAGATGTGATTGGACAGAAATAGCAACCCTGAATGGGAGAAAAAGGTTTTAGAGGCTGCTAGCATGCTTAACAAAGGAAGATCACAAAGTGGTGCACAGGAAGCTACAGAAGCTTTAACTTATAGAGGAGGCTTAAATCAGTGATACAATAACAGTTGCAGGAATTATTTCGAATATAGCCTTGAAATCCTATACGCACATGCTGAAGTGACTGAATAAGGTTTTTTTGCGTTGCGGATTCAAATTAAAAAACATTTTGCTTCTAATGTGTATAGTTTTCACGGTATTAATGCTTAAAACGTGTCAGGGTATGAATGTACCTCTTGTACCAAAATGCAAATGGATAATTATTTGAAAAAATTAGAACCAATCTTTTCCATCTACTATACTATAAGGAGCGTTAAAAAAGAAACGAGATGGAGGCCTAGGAACTGAAACCAGTACCTGTATGTCAAAAGTATTGGCCCTGGCTGTTGAGGCATTTGTCCCACTACGACACAAGGCGGTGAATGGCTGTCTCGTAAAATTCCCGTCATCGTCCGAGGTAAATTGTGTGCCCCTCAGAGCCTTTTTTTTAGGGGACCAAAAATGATGTAATCACAGGGAGAGAGGTCTGGACTGTATGGAGGGTGACCGAGAACCTCCCACTTGAATTTCTGCAAGTGCCGTGATTGTGTTGGCCATATGAGGTCTTGCATTGTGATGTTCACTGTACACTTGTGACATTCTTCAATGAATGTCCGTTGTTTCCCCTACTCCTTCCGCTGTCAGAAAACGAACAACACCTCTTTTCTCTTCTTTTGACGCCTCCATTTCACTTATTCACTGCTTATACAATGCGAATGACCGTTGGACGATTGACGCTTGCTTCTGCTTCCTTTGTATAGTCACGTGACTTCCACCGCCACCCTTTAGCGGCGGGCTGTGAACTTCCACGCTCTTGTCGGAAAGCACACACAACGATATCACCATTCTGTCACCGGTTTGCACATTCCAGGCTACGGCTCGTTTCTTTTTGAACGCTACTTATAAATTAAGTTAAATATACGGTGATTCGAAAGTCCTCAAAATTCAAGTTTAAAACATTTACTGCAAAACCATAAAAAACATCCGAGTATTGCTGCTTGGGGCAGTTGTGTGTGACTTCTGGAATGTGCTGAACAACGTGAGAACATTAGTGACTAAACGTCACTGTTTGCCCATGCAACCTTCGTGTTACATGGTGCTCTCACGTTGAGCAGCACATTCTTAAGGTCACGCTTAATACCACAAGCAGCAATACTTTGATATCTTCTATGGTTTTGCAGTAAATAACGTTTTAAACTTGGAATCACCCTGTATAGTAAGTACATTAATCACTATAAAGTTACCCAATACATCTCTTATTAATAAAAACATTAAATTTCGTTTCAAAAAGGATATGTGACAACACAGAAAATAAGAACAGGTCTACTCTGAGGAAACGGGTATAAGTAATCCCACACCAAAGCAAACATAGCAACAAAAACTGCAAATCCGCATATGGCTAGTCGACCATCCATCAATGCATGGCTTTCTTGATATTTATATTTCTCTACAAAGATCTAAAGCAATAATTTGATTAGGTCATTTAAAACAATAAATGCAAATAAATGAATAATTAACAGTGTGTTATAATTGCAATCTATTACAAGCTACAAGGTATCCTAAAAAGGATTGACGGTTTTCAAAACGGAATACCAAGTTATTAAAGTTATTCTTGCAGGAGATTTACGTGTGTGGCCAATAGTTTGTTTTAGCATATTTCCTAATATTTTGCAGACTGATCTTTTCGGATTGCGTGTAATTACATTCATCACGACCAGCACATTTGGTGCAGTCTTGGGCAACTGCAGACATCCAATGACGCCCACAAAATTAAAAAAAAAGGATATGAATACATAAGACAGTTGTATACGAGAAATTGACCAATCCTTGGAAATACGAGGGATAGTCATAAAGTCATTACAATGATCGCTTTTGAAAGCGTGTTTTGCCACTGGGAAGCGACATCCCCCGAGTGCTGGAGGATACAAAAGTGGCATTTAGTGCAGTACCGCTAAATGCTGCCAGAGAATTGAAAGCAACATGGCGCAGCCACCAATTTGGAGTGCGAACTGTGATAAGGTTCCTGCAGCTTCCGAGCTTTTGAACCTGTGTCAGACTGACCCAGGCGATTTTTTCGAGCAACTTGTCACTATGGACGAATGTGGTTGCTTGCTTCCCAGTGGCACCACACATTTTCAAAAGCAATCGTTCTTTCAAGTTGTTTTATAACGACTTTATGACCACCCCTTGTAATTAAGGTTAATTTGGAAGAAGAACTGTCAAAGTGTCTTAAATGCTTATAATCAGCAACAAAGTTACACAAAAATAGATCCAGCGAAGAATGTAATTTTTGTGAAAACATTTATCCTTTAACACAGGGATCTCCAACCTATAGCCTGCGTAATGATTTTGACTGACCCTGAAACAAATTCAAAATTACAGTTACTATAAAAATTACTTTGAGTTGATCTTTTTTTTTATGAAGTCCTAGAACTCTTCCTGCTCAGCCAATTCAGCCTGCTGATAAAAAAAGATTGGAGTTCCCCTTTATACAAGTTTTTCTTACGAGTACATCTTAATAATTGTGTGTGTCCCATACCATTAATGGCAATCCAATTCCTGCAGTAAGGTTTATCAATTGTCACATGAACATCAGAAGTAAACTCAGCAGTATTGTGACTGAATATAAAAAGCAGTGACCATGTATAACCAGTACTACTGCATTACACCAGGACTACAAAATTATCATTTTTGCGACCACCATATAATTTGTCAGTTAACTATGCATTAAACAGTGTAAGTTGTAAGATATCAAGATGATTTAAAATAGACCACTTGTCTTCCAAACATTGCAACAGTAGCTCACCACCACATCTTTTTGTAATATAAAAAATATTTTGTTTTCTCAGAAAAATTAACCAGCACTCAAATTTCTAGCTAGATCCCTGCATTTAGATACCTGTAGCTGGCTGGTTGTGGGGCAGTCTCAGAGGTTTTGTTTCATTTCATTAGAGCAAGTACTGGGAATTTTCTGGATTTTTAAAGTGTCAAGGCTACAAAACAACGTGAGATACAACAGCCAATCAGGAATATGATCTGTTCCTCCCCCAAACGCAAGTTCGTGGTATTGCCATATAATTTTTAGTGCAAGTAACCACTTACAGTGAGTGCTGCTCGAATTTAGTGTATTGTAATAAACTTTATTAAAAAAAAATTCATATAAATTTCCTTTTGGTATGTTTTCACGGGTAAAATAGTCATAAATATGTTCATGACATGAAATCTTACACTTGTGCTGGTATGCAAATTAGGACAAAAAATACATCCAATCATCTCTGGGACAAACAATACCAATTGCTCAGGGTATGAATTTTGGGCCATGCAGCAGTTTATGACTGTCTAAGTTCAACTAGTCGCCAACAGGTTACATAATTCGATTAGAATAAATTCCTAACCGATCGTTTGAGTGTGCATGCTTTTTGGACAGCCTGGTCGCGATCAACTGAAATTTCCAATGACTTAAGGAAGTTGAGTGATTTGAGTTTGTTGACCTTGTAGTATCTTGTAATTGTTCGGGCTGAAGTTTATGTCTGGTTTTTAGAATGTGCTGGGCGAATCCAGAATGTTTGGGTTATGAGTTTTTAAATAGAAGACCTATGTTCTTTGATGCAGGTCTTAACTATTCTGTATATAGCTGAGGTCACATGACCCGCATTTTAACTCTTATACTTTTGCTTGCTCTTCATTTGGTATTCAGTCTTTAGCCCCCGAGTTTTCTTTTTAGGGTTGTTCCATTTTGATATGCTACCTTAAGTTGAAGGATGGGCTATTATATGGTAGGACTAAATATTTTTTCTCCTTTCCAATTGTTGGGATTAGACTCGTGGTTTCATTAAATTTCTTTTTAATTTTTTTTATAATGTCCTCGTTATATCCATTAAAATTGGCATATTGCTTGATTCTGTGGAATTCTTCTTTCCTTGCTTCCTTAGATAATGCAAGGCAGCAAGGGTTTGACGTTCCAATGACATATGTCGGGACAAAGTTTGGCTTTCTATACATGTCAAACATTAAATCCTCATTTTATTTTTGTACCACTATGTCAAGGAATGGTAATTTTCCCTCTTTCAATTTCAATCATGAAGCTAATGGATGGAGCCAAACTGTTAATCTCAGAAAGGAAGTTATCAATATTAGTTTATACGGTTGAAAACCGATAAAACATCATCTACATATTTGTACCAAATGTTTGGAAAATACAAGGGTCACTCCAAAAGTAATGAACAATATTTTTTTTTTTTTAACAGGGTGTCTACAGAGTTTCTGAAAGTCAATTTAGTGACTTTTTGGGGGCCTCTTAAAAAAATTTCATGACCTAATTTAATTATTTTTAACGTCAAAAAAACCTTTTTAAGAATTTTTCCCAGACTGGAGTGAGCAGATTTTTTCCATGACCAAATATTAATTCTGCGACTCGGAATTTTCGTGACCCATTTTCTAATTTCGTTACTTTTTCGTGACTTTCGTGATCATTTTCCAATTTCGTGACTTTTTCGGGACTTTCTTGACTTTCGTGACCTGTAGACACCCTGTTTAATTTATTTTTTATTCTACACCCTTACAACTTATGGAAGTCATAGCTACATCCTATAGGAGCAACATGTAATTTTTCCACATGATCCCAGTCCCTTTCAATTGCCTTGCACCACCTTGGAATGAGGAGCAACTTTTAGCAGCGTGCAAGAAGGAATAGTCATCTTCAAATTTTGGTAAACTGAAGGAATCCAAATTTATTTTCTAATTTGATTTTAGTTATTTTTTTGATAATTCAATCATTGGACAGTTTTTATTATCAATTTGAAAATAACTATAAATCCTTAATAAAATTTATTAATTTTCAACAACTCCAGATAGATGCAGGACTTTTGACAGCACATGATTCGGAAGACACCACTTCCTCACCTTGGTGGAGGCTGAAATTACAGAAACCCCTCCCATCAATGCTACAATTATCTCACGTTTGGATTCGGGCACTGAATACCAAACGTATTCATATGATAGCAACCATGATACTGAAGAAAAAAACGTCTGCATTAGATACTCCACATAAAGTAAACATTTTTCTCGAGAACTTTTTTTGAGTTGATATCAGATTGACCTCAGTTGATTGGATGAGGCTTTAACGGTAATAATTGCAGGACTGAAAACTCCTTTCGCTCATATGACGCCATCAACACCCTCTATAGTTCACGTCTCAAGTGAATTTTTTTTTGCAGTGTTCAGTATATAGCGAATATTTGTTGAATTTATTAAATAAATAATAAAACTTTTCGAAATTGAATTGTACATTATGCAATTATGCAGTTTTCTTTAATTATTTACTTAATCTTATAGTATCAAAAATTTTGATGGGACTGAATTATGCCCTGTAATTATGGACACCCTGCATTTTGCACTCTAATATATGGTCACCTCTTGGAGACTCGACTCGTTGGCCTTCCAGGCCATTAGGGTGGCCAGGTGTCCGTTTTTTGAGTCATCTGTCCGGTTTTTATCCCTATGTCCGTTTTTTTTCCACAAATGTTCGGTTTTTTGGGTCGAATCTCAAATTTGACAGGTTTCCCCTCGAAAAAAATTGCGATCAAAATGAAAGGTCAAAGTTAAGAAGTCTCTGATTGGACAACGCTGGAATTGATTATCATGATGTCACACCCTAGTCACACGAGGCCAACGAAAGACAGGCCAAGGTACTCAAAAATCACCTGACCATCGAGGTGCAAGGAACAATCCTACATTGTTTCCAACAAACAAAAAAAAAAATGATTGTTAAAATCCAAGATAGAGACAGTGAAGGATGGATCATTGCTCGGACCCCGATGCATAACTCTGAAACTACTCGTTGGAATACAATCAAATTTTAAAGTTGTACACAGTTTTATGTACCCTATTATTCCTCTAAAAATCATTATCCTAGGCGTTACAGAACCTGAGTTATTTACCATTGGAGCACCCAGGCCAGTCTCTCTTTGGCCTCACTAGTCACATGTTGATATGATCGAATTCGTATTGGCTATTACTTCAATGAAAGCGGTCAGCAACAGGCTGTTAGTATTCAGTATTTTACCCTTCCAGAAGAACAATGTTTTAAACTTTTATGAAAACCCTTTTGAAGACTCCCAGCCCACTAAAGACGAACTATGTCGTCTCATTAATGAAAGGAAACTCAGTTTGTCCGGGTTTGTCCTGTATCTGTCCACCAGAGACGTTTGTAAAAGGAGACCTGGCAATAGCTCAAAAACGTGTAATACTTTTCAGATACGGATAAAACCGCTTCTACTTTATCCGTGCTTTCGGATTTGAAGATCTGCTATTACTGACTCAGAGGGCGCTGCTTTAGTTTCGGTTTGAATATTTTGGTTTCGCTTTTTCAAGTCACGTTTGTTGCTACCGTCGAATCGACGGCATCGATGAAATCACACTTAACCATCTTTCTTAAGTCTCCCTGGATTCAAGTGTACTTTGCTTTACCATGCAAATCTCCCCGACAATTTCGCCATAACTTAGCGTCACAGTATCAAACCCGGGATGACATTCAATGCATGAAAAGAATTGCACAAAGGTAAACTTTGCACTTTCGTATACCGTCGATGGTTGTTTCTGTCATATTCATTTATGAGCAATTCCTTTCGTCAAGAGCAACTCCTTATGTGCTCTTGGTTTCGTGTATTGAATGTCATATGTGACACTAAGGGTCGGATCACTAACACATCCACTTGAGAGCGTGACAAACTACACTCAGTCGAGTGCTGAAGGTCAAGGGCTACTCGAAAAAAAAAAACAGATTCCTATCGTTAACGTATTTAGTTTCTTCACTCATATGAGTGTTGCTTGATTCCTTTCTTGAGGAAAGTAGTCATGGGTTTGAGGGTATTCTTAACAAAAATGACGAAATTTTCCCATGGAAAGCGTCACGTTGCTAGGCAACAATAATGGAGGACATAGGTCAATATTTCAACAATGAAAAGGAGTGATGCAACTTCTGAGAAACAAGGAAGCAGAAAAGAAAATCTCTACTACTTTAGGGTGGCCTACACAAATAAACTGTTATTACTTAACAAAGAATTTTTGCCTAAAAATATATTTAACTGTTTTATTTAATAAATTATGTAATTAATAAAATTAACGAGAAAACTTTTTTTAAATAATAGCTTCATATCAATACATGAAGTAATAATATTGTTTCGTATAAAATAATAATTTTCAATAGCATAAATGTTAGGTCGCGCATATATTTTAAAAATATATGTGCATGTTTATAAAATAATACGCAAAGTCTGAATTTCGCCATAGCAGTTTTTCTTCCCTCCCCCCGCCTCTTGGTTTGAACTCCTCCTGTATGGAGCCCATTTCAAAATGAACGTTTTTAAATATGCTATTATCTCGCAACATGATATGATAGCTTTCAATTAAAGGTATTCTGTAACTTGTTCGTTTTTCATGCTAAAGTAAAAACAATGCAATAGCATGACAATTTTCTTACGAAGCGATGAAATGGCTGCCATGCTCTCTCCCTAGATCAGCAAAGTGGAGTAGAGAATTCACTCCTCAAGTGGCCAATTCTGATGATGAGATGAGGGCAGATCTCCACTCGAATGCGGTCACTGGAGTAGAATACCTTACTCTACTCGACTCTACTCTTACAGCGCTTAATGATCCGACCCTAAATTATGCCGAAATTGCCGGGAAGAAAAAGAACTGTCGTTTTTTTAATATTATTGCGTATCAGAGAAAGGAAGAAAAGTAAAGGGGAGACGTGAAAGGAGGACGTTCGGGTTTAGTAGTATGACATCATATAATAACAATCTGCTAGTGCACGTTGACGTCACGTACGAATTGTACTTGTAGATGTGCTAACAATGAACCAGATGGCGTGACGATCGAATGGGAAACTGAAGAAATGCCAAGTCTCCTTATTCTAACGTCACTGCTGTCCGGTTTTTTCAATGGGATCATCTGGCCACCCTACAGGCCATTTGGGCCACGTTAGGTGTAATTGTAATTCTAACTAATAAAATAAATAAATATATATTAAAAAAAAAAGTTTCTTTGTGGTTTTAGGTTACTCTTAACTCATTGTTTTGGTTTTATGCAATATGGAATGTATGTTTTTTTTTTTGTTTTAAACGTATCTGGTTTCCGTGAAACATATCTGCCACATAAAAAGTATAGTTACTTGATGAACAAACATGGGAAAGTCATTGTAGTAAAATATTTTTAATTTAAAACTTAAAATTCTTGCTTGGTATCCTTCCTTTCACGGTAATTTCTTAGTTAGCTTAGCCTTATGGCAATTTCCCCCCCCCCCCTAACTTTTAAGTTTAAATTTTTAATACCTTTGTTTTCAATATTTACAGATTTAAGATTGTAGAATGCCATTTCCTTTAAGCTCTCTTGCCTCCCCTATAGATCTTGATGTTTACATTGTCTTTTTATCACTCTACAGTACATCATTACAATAAAAACATGAACAGGTGCTAGTAGTGATAGATGCATGCATACCTTTCTAACAGCATCGTCTAAAGCATTTTTTACCGCTGTTCCATCCCATTTATCAATTTTCACTGGTTTGTCATCGATCGACCACTGTAGGAATGAAAACAAAAGTAGAAATACAATAAATGCTAATAACACATTATGGAATTAACAAAAACTGTCTATTTCCAATACGGTCATCTTATTCGGGCTCATCTCTCTAACTTCACCGATGTTTGTTTCTAGCACGATAGGCTTAAAACTGCTTTCGTGTAGCTACAAGGAGCTTATTTATTCTCCTTTACTCCAAACAAGATTTTAGCCGCTGGTTATGTAGTCCAGAAGGTTATATTTACCTTTAAAAAAGAGTCCTTGGCTTTTTTCTGAGACATCTCGATCGGCTCAATTGGCTACGTGTCTTTAGCGTGGCTACTTTTATTCTCCGTCACGAGCGCCCTTTCATAGATCAATAACCAATACAACGTCAGTTCGGTGCCATTAAAAACGCACTTATTGCCTCTTCCTGGCGCCAACTCTGCAGTAGTTATACGCTAGGGGGCGACACCGTCACCGCTTGTCGCACGGACGCTTTGCCGTGGCGATTGTTTTGCCCATGTTCCAAAGCAGGCTTTTCGTTTAAATGGCTTTTTCTGTTGACTTTCTTCTCAATATACGTTCGCGTGGCTATGAGGCTCCTTGTTATATTGTTAAGATATTCTTTAAAGAATGAGTTGATCTGATTCGATCAACAATCGAGACGATTCCAAGTTTTTTTAAATCGCTGTTCGCTTTTGGTAGATAGATCTTCTGTTGTATTCTTGGAAGTTCAGTTTTTGGTTTAAATGAGTACATTTACGGTGCAAAAACTCCGTTTCATTTCTTAACCACATCGATTTCTCTTGTTTTATTATTAAAGTAAGAAAGAGATAATATTTAAGTAAAGAAATTTGAACTTATCATTTACAAACTCTTCATAAATATTTACAGTGGGATCAGGACATTTGCCCCACTGACCATTTGTCCCACCGACCATTTGCCCCAAATTGCTTATACTGCTTCAGTATCCTTCGTTTTCAGAATGAAATTAATAACAATAAAAATATTACACAAATTGATCACACTTACAGGAAATTAAATTTTTATTAAGTAAAAATTAAACAAGAAATTAATCCTCCCGAGGAAGGTATATGAAAGTAGCGGAAGCGCTGAGATCATCTACTTTTACCCTTTTATCTGCACTTTGTAAACCCCCCCCATTTTTTAATCGAAAAATTGATTTTCTTGAACGTAGTATTTACAAAATAAAAAAAAGAGCTCTATCTCCTTTCGTATCTCATCATTTCAGGTTGAATGGTATATCAATGCCATATGTTGTCATAGTTCTAGACACCAAGTGACCGCTGCCCCCACAACTCCGACCCTATTGGGACAATTTGGCCCAAACTTTACAGTATTGTTTATCTTGCTTAGAAGAATCTACATACCGAATTTCACTCCTTTATGAAATTCCGAGCACCACCCTGAGCTCCTCCGCCCCTGAAACTCCGACCCCAGTGGGCCGATCAAAACCAAACTAAATAGTGAAGGTGCCCATGCCCATAGTAAGCTGCATTCCGAATTTCTACCTCAAAAAATGTGGAAATTATGAAGGGGACGGACAGATGGACAGACAGACGGACATTGTGAAAACAATAAGTAGCTCCATTCTTCCGCTACTTATAATAATACAAGAGTGTAAAAATTAAACACACCATAACCCATTTATAATGAACTCGCTTAGAGCAAAATTTCACTTATAACAAAAAATTTTCTCCGGCCCGACCCCACCAATTTAATTTACGTGTAAAATTGCTCTGATAAAACGAAGAATTTTTTTATGAAAATCTAGTTATAACAAAAGAATTTTTGACTTTTCTGTTGAAAAAGTCAAGTGGTTTTTTTTTTTGTTTTTGTTTTACAAAACATGACACCTAAAACCCGCATTCGAGTTATGCACAGCTCTTCTAAACAGAGTCTCTTTTAAACTGAGCACTCTACTTTCTATCCTTGGGCGATATAACCAGATGGTGTATCTCACGCCAGTTTTGTTGTGTTCATAGTTCCTGACGATGACGTTACACTCGAAACGCATCAAACAATAAAGAACTACCATATTGCTATTCTAGACCCATTTTATTTTGATTTATACAGCAATTTTGACAAGATGCAACTATTAGTTTAAAATTCCTGCTTCGACATTGTCAACGATCTTGTAGAATTCAGAGAAAATAAAGTCATAGGCAGTCGATAACCAATTTTTTCAACCTACTTGCGAATAAAATGTTTTAAAAACAAAATTCCGTATTTAATAAGTTTTTTTAATACCATATTCCGTTTATAACGAAGAAATTATTTGTCCACGTGAATGTCGTTATAAGTGAGTTACGGTGTATAGCGAATTTGGGATAAAACAAAATAATTTTTTGTCCCCATGAATTTCATTATAAATGGTTTATGGTGTAATAACATAAATATTAGGGTAGGACAATAATTTCAATCCAATCTGATTGCATGCATGTCCTATACCATTTAAAAATTCTGACAATGTCTTCCTCTTGTGCACATAGTCTAAGCATAGGGTCTTAAGCCACTGCTAATGCTCCTTTGTGGCACGTTTAATTTGCTTTTGTGGAGGTTGCTGCGAGATGCATTCAGAAGAGAAGTGGATGTTTTCAATGGCTTTCCAAATGGTTGGATGTGATTGCCCCACCAAATTGTTAAAAGAAAAATTCCAACTCTCGCAAAAATTATTGGTGCGATCCCCGTCGGCGAGAGTGGTATGGTGGACATTCCATAGCTCCAACGGAAACAAAGGTAGAATCGATCTTAAAATCATCAGGGAAATTGTGCCCCGGGCGAGCTGGAGGCTGGTTCCGTCGATAGCCTTGCACATAAGTGGTACGGAAATAATCCAGCAAATCTTCGAGGCCTTCAGTGTCAGGCAAATTTTGCAAAAGATAATCTATTCCATCCTTTATGTTTTCTATGTTATTATTTAATTTTTACACTCTAGTATCTATTTATTTAAGTTCCAAGGGTGATTCTTTTGACAGTTCGTTGGAGAAAACTACTGTATCTCTAAACTTCATTTTGGTCTTAATAAAGACCTTACTCTGTAGATTTGTCAAAGTTAGTTTTGTGTCCATAATTACTATTAATTAGCGGTAATTTACAATTAAAAATTGTTTTAAGCGCATGCGTAGTTATATGATAAAAACTATACTACCTACAACCATATGACAAGCCAACAATAACCAACAGTACACTCTTACACTAAATGGATTGTTTTAAACCTTTTTTCTGGAAATCATACAGTTGTTTGCCGTCAAATTTGGGTGGGTTCCATCTAGTTATTATTTAATTTTTACTTAATAAAAATTTAATTTCCTGTATGTGATCAATTTATGTAATACACTTTTATACAGTGACTAGACGATTTCACTAGACATAGTGAACCTCTATACAAACATCCCCATTGAAG
>JAHWFO010024788.1:301142-331973 GCA_023313115.1 Rhysida immarginata | reverse complement strand
TTTTCGAGTTATTCTGCTTTGTCAACTTAAAATTTACACCCTGTATATACCTTGCTAATTCAATAAACAAGTCAGTTCTCTCAAGAAGTCTCCTGAGGTTCTCCTTGTCTGCTGAAGATGAAAGCAAAGCTTTCGAAAGACGTTTACAGGTTGTATTGTTTTTTTCATTCTTTTTGTTTTATTTCTTGTTTTGTGCCTTTTTAGTTGTGGGTAAAGAGTGTTGCACTTTTAATCTGTTCACTACAGCCATATTTTTAATTTTAGAAAAAAATTAATCTCTCTAAAAAGGTTTACCCAACTGACATGAAAAATACGCCAAGGCACAATTTAAGGTACCCTCCAAGTATGTGTCATTTTTATTCAGTTCTGCTATTTTCCGTTTCAGAGGAGTTAGCTGCACAAAATTGTAACATATCTTTTCGAATCATGAGTTTTTAAGTTGATTTCAGAAAAAAAAAAATTGAGTTTTGGAAAAGAACACGAAATTGAGCTTTGGCCTTCGCTCTTAATGAGAGGTACGCCAAAAATCTAATGAACTGAGATCATGTGAATAGGGAGCCAGCCGATGCCACATCCATAATGCTTGAGATAATCCAATACGATGACGTTCTGTCCGAACAACATAATTGTGGAATAGTGGTTTCTTTTCCTCCTTTCTTGTTAACCTAGTGTCCTCAGTTTTGGCTGTTTTTATATTTTATTGATAAAATTGGTAGAGACTTTACAACACAACAAAGGGAGAACAGAGTTTCTGTCTAGTTTCGCCATTTATTCCCGGCTTTATCAAGGATACACACAAGAGGACATAAGCCTTTATATACAGAATATATGGTACAGAATGAGAACATGATTGGATGAAGAAATAACAAATAGTAAATAATATAAATTGTACAGTGGCAACATTGTAAGGAGAATGATTGGATAAGGAACCAATAACAATGAAATTATCCTTACAATGTCGCCACTGTACAATTTATATTATTTACTATTTGTTATTTTTTCATCCAATCATGTTCTCATTCTGTACCATATTTTCTGTATATAAAGGCTTATGTCTTCTTGTGTGTATCCTTGATAAAGCCGGAAATAAATAGCGAAACTAGTCGGAAACTCTGTTCTCCCTTTGTTGTGTTGTAAAGTCTCTACCAATTTTATCGATAGAAACAGCACTATGGACCCCTTACTGAACGATTATATTTTATTGTTCATATAAGAGTTTGAAAAAGGCAGTTGTGCAATGAGGACATACATCATTTTCCATAAACCGCTGATGTGAGAGATCATATCCGCAAAACCCTTGACAGGAATGAACTGGTTTTCAAGTCCCATCTGTCCCTCTGTGATGCACATTTCCCTTAAAAAATGCCTTGATGCATGAACATATCGCACAATTTTCAAACAACTACCCTTAGCATTAGCTGAAAAATTGATGTTTAATTTTGGTCGGTGGGTTTTGGGCCACTCTATATGTATGCCTTTAGATAACGTGTATTTTTAAATGAGCATAACATAAGCTGACATTAGCAGATCTAGATTTGTAATAATTTTTTAAACTGAGAAAAGAAAGTAAACGACTTAATAAGTGAATGATAAGAAACTTTGCTGTGGGGAGTTCTGCATTCAAGATTTTACACGTAGTGCCATGACTGATGTGAAACTTCTGCAGGATATATTCAGTTATGATTCTTCGGTCTTTTAAAGATCAGGGCATCCACTTGCTGCATGTTTAAGGCTCATCACTGATGGAAGCCCTTCCTGATTTGGCCACTTTGGTACTTCACCACCATATGATCACAGTCTCGCACAATGGGAAGTTTTTCCCTGTACAGTGAATTTCAGTTGGAACATTAATACAGGATTGGTATCTGTTGTATCATTAAGAATAGACATATTGAACACCTGTAAGACAAATACAAAACTTGGAGAAATTCACTATCCACTGATATGAGCGTTTCTGTTCTATCAACTTCCAAAAACTCGAAGGGATTTACAAATCGCCCATTACAGATGTGTTTAGAGGTATAAGGGTTGAGATTTTGACATTTTGCATGAGGAACTTTATGTTCATTTTGATCCACAGAACAGTGCTAGGAACTTTTGATTCACCATTTTAGAATCATCCTGTATATGAGGTTCCTAAATTGAATTTTTATCTTAGGCTCTGCAAAAGTTTCAGTTAGCCCTGTAGCTGTACATATACAAAAAAATAAATTTTCTTTTGATATTTTTTATTTATTTTCAGACAATATGACAAGAAACCAATTCCACGAAAGTCTAAAAATTCATTGCAAAAAAGAAAAAGCAACACGCGTTCATTTTATGGAAGTGACGTGTTTTCTTTTGTAAATGATGATCACGCTAATCTGTCTACCGAAAGTTTATCAGAAATGACGAGCAATAAAAGTGATTCAGATCATGTAAATATCTGAAATTTAACTTACGAGGGCAAGTCAGTGAATATCTGCACACGTGTTTTAATTTTCTTTGGGTTGGCGGTACTCATTTCTGCATGCACATGCCAAAAGACGTTACCTTTGTCTCTGCGGTTATGTGCCAATTCATCGAGGGTCAATTTGTCGAGCATCAGTTCATCGGAGTCAGTTCGTCAAACATCAGTTTGTTGAAGGTGTCAGTTGAAGGTGGTCAGACAGTCAATTAGTTGGAGACAAATTCATCATTGTTTCAGTTAGTCAAGCGAATAAATAAATACTTAGGTTAGTGTCAACTTTTTTAAACAATGTGATATGGTAGATAAAATGAATTGTAGCCACTATAAATGTGATCTTGCTGACAAATGTGTGCTGTAAGTGGTGTTGAGGCCTAATGAATGGCGTAGCGACAGATTAAAAATAAACGTTTGCTAAGCCCTAATATAGTATTTTTACAATGCATTCGTAATCTGTGGTTTAGCCAAAGTAATCCAAGGGTTTTGTTGAATCAATATAAATGAATTTAACCTCTTTCATTGTGAGATACAAAACGAAAAAACTTCAATAAATTTTTTATTAATAAAAATTATTTATAATACATGTACAATGATGATAATGAATAACAGTTATTAATGACAATACAATTTGGTTTGGATTCAACCACCTAAATTAAAAGAAATACCTCTTAAATATTGTAGTTTATCTATAGGTGGTATCCGAAAGTTCCCAGACTGGTGTCATTTTGTGGGAAATAAGAAAAGTATGCGCTTTTGCCTTTAGATGTAGCTATATACATATGACATGAGTGGATGTGTCAAGTGGAAGAACTATATACATATGACTTGAGTGGATGTGTCAAGTGGAAGAAGAGTTCATTCACCGGTAGTGCATGCTAGAGTGATAACATGTCAAAAGCCATTTGCATTTTGAAAAATGGACGTAATAACATGAGCAGTGTGTTTGCGTGAAATTGGATAAATCCACCACGAAAACTCTGGAAATGTTTCGTCAGGTGTAAGGTGAGGCTGCTATGGGACACAGTCAGTGTTTTGAGTGGCATTCTCAGTTCAAGGGCACTCAAACCTCAGTGGAAGACAGTGAGCGTTCGAGATGGCCACGAACCAGCACAACACTGGAAAATGTTGTGAAAATTGCAGAACTGATTCGAGAGGATCGTCGCTGAAGCATTCATGAACTGTGAGAAATGGTAGGAATTGGTTACATGAAGTGCCAAGCAATTCTCACCGAAGACCTGCAAATGCACCACAAAGACCATTGACTTTTTGGCAAAGAACACCATGGCAATTTACCCCATCCTCCCTACTCACATGGGCCATACCCAGAAATTTTGGGGGGGGGGGGGGCTGGCCCAATCCTGCTTGTGGAGAGGGGGGGGTCCCCCACCTAACAGATTTAGTTGACATGCTGGCCAATTTCGGGGGAGCTGCAGCCCCCCCACCCCTGGGTACGGCCTTGCTACTCACCCGATCTGGCCCCCTACGATTTTGCCTTTTTTCCAAAAATGAAGTTGAAGCTCAAAGGATGTCGCTTTGACACCAGAGAAATCATTCAACAAGAAGCACAGAAGGTCCTTCAAAACGACTTCAAGAAAGTGTTCCGAGATGCATTCAGTCCAACGGGGACTACTTCGAATGACACTAAGCCTAAACTGAAGTATGATAACAATAAACAGTTCTGTACATCTAATCCTGGTACTTTCAGATAACACCTCGTATGTTACCATGAAAATTTGATACTAAATTGTAAATTCTTCTGTCAACAAATGTAAAAATACTGTATTAGGGCTTAGCCAATAATACTGTTTTTAATCTGTCACTAAATCATTCATTAGGCCTCAACAGCAATCGCAGCACACATTTGTCAACAAGATCACTTTTATATTGGCAACAATTCATTTTAGCCACTATCTCACATTGTTTAAAAAAAGCTGACACTAACCTAACCATTTATTTATTCGCTTGACCAACTGAAACACCTGACGAATTTGTCTCCGACCAATTGACCGCTTGACCAACTGACATTCGACTAATTGACCTGATACCATCTCTGCTTGTGGAAAGTTTCAGCATCATTACACAGATTAATTTTGCGATTTGACATAACTTGACATAAAATGACTACCATCTCCATTTGCAGCAAGGAAGAACCGTGGAGGAAGAAAGCATTCAAACTTCTGCTTCTTGGTCTGAAGGTGTACCAGAATCAAAAATCTATCAAAGACTTTCAGCTTCATATGGGGGGGGGGGGGGTAGCGCTTTATCATAGCAAAGAGTATTTGAATGGATCAAGAAATTCCAGTGTGTTTGGACAAGCGTGAAGGATGAGAAAAAAGCAGGGTATCCATCCACATCCATTACCGACAGCAATGTTGAGGACACCTATGTCATGATTCGGAAAAAAAACAATGAGTCACTACTGAAAATGGATTTCTGCTCGTGGTTCACCTTTAATGGTGCCATCTGTTGGCATGTGCGTGCAGAAGCAAGCATTGCCAACCTACGGAAACTTAAAACGTGTGCTGGTATTTATTGATTTGGCCTTGCATTTATTCAACTCTATCATTGAAAAAAAAAATTATTTTTAAAATTTTTATCTTTTAGAAATCAGATAGTGAACTTCTCATTCGACCAAAACAGAATAAAGAGAGCATTTCTCATGCACGGTCATACCCACTGAATTTATTCAGTGAAAGAATGTCTACTAAAAAATCACCAGAGATTAGAGTACATTTGGAGCCTGCCAGATATTCGCCCATCTTAATAGCTGCTTCATCTTTGCTGGAAAGCATTAGACAAACAGAAAATAAGATTAAACCTACTGATAAAGATGAAAGCATTTTGGTTGACAGTCCCAAAACTCAGATGGATAAGGATATTGTAAATGTTTCCCCCAGAACAACATCACTTGATGTCCTGCAAGATATTTCTTCAGTTTCTTCAGCATTAAAATCTAATTTAACAGATAATAGAAACATTACAACTCAAACAAGTATCCCACATTTAATTCATAAACGAGACAGCATGGCCAAATTTAATCAAGAAGCCCAAACACAAACTTCAGTAAAAGAAACTTTAGAAAACATAGTTTCTGATTTACAGTCGACATATCAGACAGATGCTGAAATTAAAGATATACCAGGTATTAAGATAAAAGAAAATGAGCTCTATTTTCCTTTGGACAGTCCTACAACAGGGCTACGAGTGCAATTTAAAGAGAAATTAGATAAAAGAACAGATCGTCCTTCCATTTCATCCACAACTCAAGATTTGAAAAGGTATGAACAGTTGATGAAACGGCAAGATGTTTCCCAAATACCAAAGCAGCAGTTGGTAGAAGGTCCTGTGAATAAACAGATTGAAAAAGTTAATGCATCCACGATGATTGATATAAGTGATGAATCAAAGTCAAAGGATAGGGATTCTCCTTGGGATAAAGAGGTGATTCCAGAAGCACATGGAATACAACGTTATTCTCCTTTTATCGAGGAACCTTTGAAAACAGTAGAATCTAAAGCATTGCAAGTAAACACTATACCAGTTGAAGATAATTATGCTAAAAGCAAAGATCAAGCACCTAGAGAAACCGAAGGAAATCGTTATTATCGTTTCCCATCTATGAAAATCTCGTCTTATTATCACTTGTCAATTCCAGTTGATGATTTTCAAACAACAGACGTTCCATTGGATGAATCTCCTCATTCTGAAATGAATGCTGATGATTATCTTCCAGAAGAAGAAGAAGTAGTAGAAGAAGAAGTAGAAGAAGAAGAAGAAGAAGAATATTATTATAGAACTAATGATGTAGGAATTAACACTATTCAATGTTCTGAAGAAAAACTTCCACTTTCACCTGTTCCACCAACTTTACCAATACCAAGTAAAAGCACACGTAAGAAAGAGATTTGGTGCATTATAAATAGAATTAAGATATACAACCTGTGACAATAAAGTTCGGTGAATGACGTCAAATTGCTAACAGTCGTAAGAGTGCACCATCGTCGTATCCTTCCCCAGACAGGTCGAGACATGTTTAAACAAATTTGAGAGAATCAGCACTGCGAGTGTGTTTATTGTGTTTAAACAGGACATTGAAGAGAGAAGGCGTAGTACGTGCGGTCGAAACCCAAAATGGATCAGCGAACGAAAGAGACTCATGAAATGATAACAAAGAAAGTGCTATTACTTTGAAGTGTGTTTATGAGTGGTTTAAACGGTTCCGAGTAGGCCAGAAGATGTCCCCCGAAGTGGCCAGACATCCAACGTAATGTTATGACCCAACTGAAGGCTATCCCTAAAAACGACTACGCCAGGAGTTTCCAGGACTTGTACAGGCGTTCCCAGAAGTGCATTACCATCGACAGGGATTACTTTGAAGGATAGTAACTGTTGTTTCATGTAAGCGAGCAATCCACTCTCAGTATGCCATCATTCACCGAACTTTGTCACAGGTTGTAGAAAATGGAAGGCAAAATTTTGTGATCTAGATTTGAAGCAGGAACTACAACTATCGCTGCTGCTCTAACAAATTGTGATATCTTTATGGATTAGCCCGAATGCCAGAGCAAGTCCCTAAATCTTCAATTATGAGGTACTTTCTTTTTACTTACTTGCTTTTCAAACCTGCTTATCCGTTAAGGCCACGGTAGCAGCAGCCTTATGGAGGGTCTCTAGTGATTGCAATCTTCTGCCATCAGGCACGTGTCATCAGTGGTAATACCTGATGTAGCGACTCGAACCCAGATTCTTCATGTAGTCTAGCCACTTGGTTCTAGACCAACCCCCTTGGTCCCTTAGTCACTTCTTTGGAGCCAATCATGGAGAGTACAATCCATGCACCGATTGACAATACTTGATCCTGTTGTCACTTTACCTGTTTCTCCTCCAGGGGAATGCCATGTGCTGCCCCTGACCATTTCCTTAAGCACATAGCAAGTGCACTTACAAGCATGTAGTTGTACTAGCACTTTTTTTGAGGTCAAGGATACCTTGAAAGCAATAGCATTGCTTTCAGGTGAAGTGGATTCGTGCTTATTGTTGAGTAATGAAGAAAGAAGTTGAGCGCACAATAGTACAGGTTGCCAGGGTAAGGAGGATTCCCGACGTTCGTATTAGGGACTAGCTTTGCCATTTGGGCTATCAAATGACTTCACAGAAGTTCATAAAGACATTAGTAACAGCTTAACTGTTCAGTGTCCACAATAGTTGAACTAGTTAGAGCAAAAACAGTGATAATTGTGGTCCCTAGATCGAATCCAGGTTGCTGAATTTTTCCTTCCTTTTTCTATATCTTAATTAGTAAATCATTGAAGTATTTTCTTCACTTTATTAATATATTCTTTAAATACTGTAAATATAAATTAACTCTAAGTGAATTTGTAAATGTTTATAATTAATTTTTTAGAAGATGCAGCGGTTCAAAATGATATTCAAGAGACATTTATGCCTGAAATGAAAACAGTGGGAATATCTGCTAAAACTGATGTGGTAGGTTTCATACATTCTAATTCACTTCTCTACATGCAGTATTAAAAAGGTTACCTGCAAGAATCTTTGTCCTTATTTTTCAGTCATTAGTTTATCCAATATAAAAAAAATCCTCTGAGAATATCCTCTAATGAATTTTTTTGCTAATTCTAAATGGTGATTCCACTTAAAACACGATACACCATGTTATCAAAAATTTGCCAAAACAATGTTATTTGTCCTAATTTACATGTCTATGATCTTAAGGTAATATAGATACAAGAGTGTGGCAATTAAATACCGGACAGAGATCACTGCATGAAATTGTAAACAAAATTCATTATGTCAAGACATGGTTTGTATGAGCCACTTATTGCTCTGCAGCTATATAGATTTTTTTTTTAGGATCAAAAGAGCGAAAGAGGCTGTTATAAGAGAAAAAGGCAGCCCTATGGCATATGGACTTCATGTCAGCGAAGAGAAGTTGATACTGTGTCCGGTCCAAAATATAAAAATTTGAAGAAAACCCCTTATTTTTAAGAGCAACTGAAATTCAAGTCATTCTATCGGTGATATCTTTCTGAATTTTTAGGATATTTGCTTGGGCTTTTTATAAGAGTAGCTAATAAATTGTGCAAAAGACATTTTGGTTACGCTTGAACAAACGCACTTAAACATTATTTATAAAAATGCTCATATATCATCAACTATTTAATATTTTAATATCCTGATTGCAGGGTGTTGTCTCTACAATAGTTTGTCAGGTTTCCTAAAAATGGCATTACATTGGGTTGAAAACCCTGCATGTTAGAAACAAAAAACTTACGAAAATATTTCGACTTTTTAAAGAAACCTTTATAAGTAAAAGAAGCCTCATAATCATATGCTACAGCTACAATGCATTTCAAGCATTTTTATTTCAAAGGGTGATCCCAAATATTATTTTTTGGTTCAATTTGTTGCTGGTCCCCTATATGCCTTCAGGACAAAACCTTTGCTAAAATTATGAGGTGTAACACCCCTGAAGTTTCAGGATAATTCGTCAAGTAGTTTTCTAGATATTCAACATAATTTTCGGTGTATAAGCAGGAAAAAAAAAAAAAAAATTAAAAAAAATCACTACTACGTATTATAAAATGTAAATTATTTTCTATTATTTATTTTAATTTATTTGTTTTCTTTTAATTAAAGGAGTCTTATTTATCTTAATTAATATATATAAAATGTAAAGCTTATTTAATATTCTGATAATAAACACAATGAAAAATATGATTTAAAGAAAAAAATTGGGGGGGGGGGGGGTCGGGGGGGGTTCAAATTGGGAGGGGGCGTGCATATTATATACCGAAAATTAAGCTGTGGTTCCTTTATTCAGTGAAGGCTTAGTAGAAAAGTATCATGCTGGTTACCCAATGCCCTGATTAATCCCAGGCTATGTAATTTCTGTCCAGTTTTTCAGTCTTCACAAGAGAAACTTGAAAATAACACCTCACATAAAATTTCTAAATCAAAATAATTCATTTTGTGTTTTAACTTTTTTCAGGTTGATCAATCTTGTAGTCCAAAACTTGATAAGGAAAAATATTTAAAGGTAAGTTGAGTCTCCTCTTCCTTTTCCCACTATATTCAGTGTTGCATCTAGGTTGGAATAGAAGGGCACGGCACCCTGCCTTTTTTCAATGCGTCCTGCCCTTTTTCGTTTGATTTATTTAAACTAACCAATATAATGTGTGCTTATGTCTCTGACTTGCCCTACTTTCTAAGCAAATGTGCCCTAATTATTGTTCATTTCCCTGCCCTGCCATTTTACTAGATACAACCCTGTATATTGAATATTTATTGTGTTTTTTTTTTAGTATATGCTATTTATCCCTAACTTGCATAGGTTAAAGAAGAAATAGAAAGAACAGTGATTGAGTTTACTGAGGAAATAGACTATGAAGGAATCCAGGATCTAAAACTGAATGTGATTATTGAAAACCATTCATTTCCCAGTTTAAAGTGAGTCCATCTCTGATTTTTTATGTTATCTTTTTTATCTTGTTTCAGTAGGGCTTCCCAATCCTAGATCTGGCCTTGATGTACTAGAAAGTTGGGTTGAGTGATCAAATTATAAAATATTCAACAGGATGTTGATGTGATGTTGTGCTAAATTGTTGCAAGATTTTGTCCCATGAGGGAGCTGCAGCCCCCCCCCCCCCCCTGAAATTGGCCACCATGTCAACTAAATCTGTTACATGGGGGGACCCCCCTCCACAAGCAGGATTGGATCAGCCCCACCCGAAAAAAATTTCTGGGTACGGCCCTGGCTTCTCGTTATACTGCCCTGTAGTTATCTGCAACACCCTGTACATACAGATCTTCCATATGTCCACAGGAATTTTGCATCAGATGGTCCGGAAATTTGATTGATCAGGATAGGCATTAGATGGATTAGTGTGAAATGTCATTTCATTAACCAACATGTAATAACACACTTAAAATTTTAACCAAACTTTGACTGGTATTTTGGCCATGTTCCCAAATAGATAGGACAAATATGACTATTATAACTTTTACTTACCTTTTTTGATGCTCTTTCTGAATCTGAAGTCAAAATAAAATAAAATTGAAAAAAGCTGGTAACAGAACGACCGACTTTGCAAATCAATTAACAATGTTTTTAACATGGGGGTTAAGTCTTTTATACAGAATGCATAGGATATTTGAGGACACGATGCATGTAATGGAACAAAATATTATATAATCCAAACAAAATATTTTATTCATATAAAATTAGGTACACAGACGTAGGAAGGGTTGGAGAACAGGTACACCACTGTTAGCCGCAATGATAGCTTCATTGTGAGACCAGAAGCGTTGACATGCTTTTTGGGTGTCACCCATTATCCAACCAATGGCAGACTTGACAGAACCAGTGGTATTGTGGGAATGTCATTTAGGTTCCCGTTCAACAATGCCCCACATGTAATCTAGTCCAGGAGATTGAGATCTGGTGAGTTGGCCACAAATTATCCGTTTTTGTGTGTCATAACTTTAAGTGCAGGTGCAGAGTCCTGTTGAAAGACATGTGGCCTGCCATTTTCGAATGCTGTCTACCCAGGGCTTCACAACTGTTTGCAGTATAGCCAGCAGCATTCACTTTATTAAGACCTTATGAAAAGAAGTTGGGTGGTAATGACGTGTTCTTTGCTACTCACCACCCCTAAAACCATCACAGTTGCAGGAAACTTGATGTGTATAACACGTGGAACATCCAAGGGACCGCACATAATCATCTGCCATTTCGCTGATTTACCTTTTGGTCCTGGTTGAAACTTTTTTCATTAAAAAAAAAAACCCCGAAAAAAACAGAGCTTGCCAGGTTCCTCCAGATATTTGACCTTGTTTAATAACCGCTTTGCTCAAAGCAGTCGTTGTTCTTGCATTTTTGCTGACATGAAGTGCCCTTTCCTCAGAACATATGATTTATAACGAAGATCACAGTGCGGGTTGAAGCTAGGAAAACTGGAGATCTCGGGTGATGTACATTCCTGGGTTTGCATAGATAATGGTTTGCACTTGTTGTACAAATTGTGATTTTCTCATTCAGTTGAATGTTGTGTGTGATTTTTGTGCTTAGCTACAGGCAACACATGTCTGCCGGAGGCTTTTTTTTTTTTTTTTTTCTTTCTCCCACAAACAATCTGGGGGCTTTCAAAAAAGTTGCATATTAACATCATTATGCTAGGTGTGTAGCACAATGATCATGGCATGTCTTTTCATTTCTTGCATTAGCTGATAGTCTGCCATTGATGCTCTGTTAAGATGTTAGTAAAAACATAACCACAGGCACTCAATTGCATGTCCTCAAATACTCTATGCACACTGTATAATTGCTGGCATTGACCTCCGATGTTAGGATGTATAGGCAAGATTGATGGGTGGACATATGGATAACCAGTAATGTAGGTACAAAACTCTGGGAGATTATGTATCTGTTGATATGAGCATTTCTGCTCTATCATGGTTACTGTTCTATTGACTCCGAAACTCCAGAGGACTTAGGAATCACCCTGTATTATGTTAGTCATATAATCCATGTCAAGATCTAGGCTTACGTGTTGTTCATTATTTTTCATTATATTGTTGTATTATTAAAACATTCCATTTAATATAATATATTAATTACAAGCATATATAAGTGTTTTAACTCCTAGAAGCATTGTTAAATTAATGTTTCGAGTAAATAAATAACAGGTGAATGTGATATTTTTATTCATAGGAGAAATCTTGCTGCAAAATCAGAATGGTTTGAAAATTTATTCAAACTAACTGCTTCAGAACCTATTAATGTTGTTGAACTTCAATTCATCAAATCTTCAACTTACAGCATTGTTCACCACTGGATTGAAACAGAAGAGGTTTTGTTAACTTTGAAAAATGTGGTTGCTGTGCATGTTGTCTGTAGACAACTTTTTATTGCCGGTAATATACTTAGATATCCAATCAGTTTGATAGGAATTCTTTGATAGGATACATTAAATGGCCAAAAATATTGAAAAGCACTGTGGAAATTTCCTTACTATTGTCATTTATTAAATATATTTTTGTTTACTTTTTTTAATTAAAGAATTAAGACTAATTTGTGAAGACTTTGCAAAAATGTATGATGTCCATCTAATTGAAGAGTCACCTCCTATAATTCCTTATCCACAGAGAAGCTTCCTTAAAGGTAAAGGAGCCACAACAAGTGATTTCTTGAATAAATCAGAGAACGTTGTGCTCGATCCTTCAGCTTTTCCACAAATAGTATCATCACCGGATTTTTTTGCTTTGCATCCTAAATCTCTTATTACATTGTTAAGTGAAGATGATCTTAATATTAAAAGGTATATTATCAGGGTTTTTTAAAATTTTATTTTAGTTTACTTTTATGAGATGTCTCATTTCAGTTATTGTTTAATACCATATTTACTCGACTATAAGACGAGGTTTTTTGCCAAATTCACAAGTTTTGCAATACTGCTCTGCCATCTAGTGACAATTTTTATAACCACAATCTAGATGGTGATGGCCAAGGCCTACTGCTAATATTTCTTGTTGGTAATATGAAGAACGCCATTACTTAAGTTAGAAAAAAAAAATAAGAATGGGTCGATGGAGTTTTTGTATCTGGATGCAGTAAGTTCAAGGATAAAAAATTTTCTTCCCATTTAACTTGGAATAGATTTTCAAGAAAAAAATTTATTAGAAAGCAGTGGGTTATTAAAATAAAGTGGGGTGTAGAAAGCGATTTCACTATTAACAATATCCATATATCATAAACTGCAGAGCATCCACAATAAACATTAGATGAAGGAAGATGAAAAAACTATATACACAAAATAATGAGATTGGCTCAGGAGCACATGAGATTTAACTGCAGGAGCCAAGTCTAGGTTTTCTTGAATAAGATCTTGAATTAAATTTTTTTATTTACATAAAGGTCTATTAAGAATAAGCTTTGAGATGTTCCCCGTTTTATTTCTGTAAGACTGTAGATTTTTATTTTAGGTAACGGATAAACATCAAGTTTATCCTGTTTTCATATTGAAAATATCACATGCAGATGAGAAAACTGAGCCACTTGAGCTGAGGTAGGGAAGAGCCGTCCCCGACAGTGCATTACAAATTTTGACAACAGAATGCCTACGCAGTAAAATATTTCGCATGTGCAGTAAAATAAAGTCAAAATCGTCAATTAAAGGGCGAGGCCAAGAAGAAAGGCAGGCCTCAAAGCGGAAAAGTCACCTGACCATCTGGGTCTGAACAACAATCCAACCTTCATTGTCTCCATCTTGGATGTTAGCAATTAGTATTTCTCTGTTTGTTGAAACAGTGAAGGTTGGATTTTTGTTAAAGGATCATCTTAAAATTGCAAGTACACAAATATGCCAACTTTTGCAAGTTAATGCTAAAATCCCCCCAGCACTGTCATTCTCGATCATAGCGAGATCATACAAGATTTTACGAGAGTGCTCGAGAGATTGGAAAAATATTTCCATTCACATATCACAGCAAATTTTCAAGCTTAAGATACAGATTGACGAGGTATCTTTATTTTTTTTTTTTAGTTTCTTTTAAATCAAAGAACATTTCAATTAAAATTGTTTTAATTTTGAAATAAGTATTTTTTGCTTCCATGTTCATTAAAAAAAATTGTTCCCAAAAATTAACTTCAAAAAAGTGGTGTCATCTTATAATTGAAGTCGTCTTATAGTCAGGTAAATACAGTATATTATTTAAAACTGCAGAGAAAAACTGTTGATAATAATTATGAATTGTAATTTAATCAGGTAGCTTATCTGTACATGATGATAAGCTATTAGAGAGTTAGTCAAAATTATGTAGCATTGGGATGTAGGCCTTCCAGTTCTTGAATCTGCCAGGTTGTGAATGTCTCTAACTCCTGCCTGAACATCGCCTGTCTTTCAGCTGTTTCAGCCATGACTAATATTCATGCACATAGCCAAGATATCAATGCTTATCCAGCAATTTTGCTTGATCAACTCGTCACCCTTGACATTGTTTCTGATGTGCACAGTGATTTTGGCCAGGTCTTGGGTCACCACAACAACTGTCTAAAGTGTTTGCTCCATTGTGACAACCAATAACATGCAATATTTGCCTTAAACTTTCTCCATACATTGGTGGAATGTTGTGTTGTGAAAACATGTTCAGGAGTTTAGAATCTTAAAATATAGAGACTTTTACGAGCATGGAATAACTGTACTTGTTGGTTGTTGGGATAAATCTTTAAATGATGGAGGAACATTTTTTTTAATGAATCCATTCATATTCTGTTCAATTATGCTGGCTCACTTCCATTTGACTCACCGATATAAATCATCTTGCACATGTAATGTATGTTTTGTGAGCAAATGGTTTCTATCATTTAAGTGTTAACATAATTCTGACTATTGCATTCTTGTTGTTTGTTAAATCCTTGCTTTATAGAAAATTACAGTAAAGAAAGATTTATTATTTACTTTATTTGCAGTGAACTAGAAGTGTTTGATGCTGCAATAGCTTGGCTTTCATTTGACTGGCCCCATCGAATCTCTTATGTCACCAAAGTGCTTCGTTGTGTTCGATTTTATCTTTTAAGTGATGCAGATCTTGTGGATTTATTTTATCATCCAAAAAATCTTGTAGCCATTGCCCTTCCAGCTTGTCGAGATCTCATTTTAAAAGCTTATATGTAAGTAAAATGATTTATTAAGTACTCCAGTATTCTTCATTAAACATCTTACCAGCAGAGTGGAACTCTGTTTAATTAGCTGGGTGGTCAATAAATATAGCATCAAAAAATAGTCTCCCCTCCCTCCCCCCTTCATCTGTTCTTGGCGAAGCGTTTCCTACATAAGAGCCTGTGGAGAATGCTACATACATATGCAGGGATCTAGCTAGAAATTGCTGAGTGCTGATTAAGTTTTCAGAGAAAAATTACAACAAGGGTGGTAGTCAGCTACCATTGCAATATTTGGAATATCAGTAGTCAATTTTGAATCTTGCTGATGATCTCACAGCCTACACCATATTGTGCATATTTAACTTACAAACTAATTGCTGGCCATGATGCAATAGTGCTGGTTGCATGTGACCAATACTGACTGGTGTAGCTAGATCTCTGCAAATCGTCTACATACAGGGTGATCAAGAAAAACTTTAAAACTCAATAATTTGCACATGAATGCAGATAAAATGATTCTGCTTGCGCAGAAATGATTGAAATGAAGTCCTATTCTTTTTTCCAGGAATTGGTAGAAATGTTAGAATTGTTTAGTTTTTGACCTGTGGATTATACTTTTTTTTTTTTTTACATCTGCAGTAGGGCGCATGCAGGGAATACAAGCTAATATACTAATATTACCCCATGGAGAATGCAAGGGACATGGGGGTTTGCAAAATTTTTTACGTAAAATTCGAGTTTTCAGGGATATAAGGTCCGGGTTATACAAAGCTGTTACCATTACTTTATTTACAACTGCCCCATATTACTACTAATGCTAACTACTTTATGTAGTAATCACGGCATAAGCATTTCTGAAGTACCTGTTTCAGTTTGATATTAATAGTTTCCATTAATTACTTATGCTTTCTTCAACCATTAGCTATAAATCAGCTGCAAAATCTCAAGAATTGGAACGCCTAAAATTACCGTTTGAGAATATTCGAAGACGGCGTTGCCTAAAGCCAATGCCATATTTTAGACTTTCCCCATGGCAAGCGGCTGTTATTATTCAAGCAGCATGGCGAGGATACTCTATTCGTCGTAATCTTGCAATCATGCATGGAGCTGCTGCAGTTATCCAGGCTGCCTTCAGAGGCTATCTTGTTAGATGCTGGCTTTTGGTTAGAATGTAAAAAAAGTCTATATTACTATACATTTAAAAATACCAGTAAAAATTTTTTAAAAAAATGATAACTTTGTTTTTGTTTTTATTAGGAACGAGAGCGAGCCAATTTGCAACTACAAAAAGCATTACAATTAGAGGTAATATGTGTCATCATTATTAAACCTTTATTTTTTTTTTTTCTTTATTTATAATGAAATTTCACTATATGTAATTGAAGAAAGATTGAAAATTGTTGTATTCATGTGGATCTTGTATTCATTAATTTAACCTGATTTAATGTAATCATATCTTACTAGATGTTCTAATTTATTATGGAAAAATGTACTGACTCTAAAACAGTAAAGCTGCTGTCACTTCTTAATATAGTCACCCTCCAGCCAATGCATGTTTTTCACAATGCTGTTGCATGATATAATAAATGTTGTTGAGTTATGGGCATACTCTGTTTGAGTCCTTAAAATTACTTCTCACTATTACTGTATTTTCGGCAATACATCCCACACCCTTGTATAACTTGCACCCGTGTACATCCATGAAAATTTGAATTTTATGTAAAAAAAATTTAGAAACTCTGCATCCTTGTATTACGCATGGGATATCCGATGTATGCGATATAAGTATATTCCTTTGTATTCTCCGCACTCCCTTGCTGTGGATTAAAAAAAGTGAGTATGGGGTATGTCGCGAAAATATGGTAATTTGTTAAAACAAAATTTCTGGGCACAAAATTCTAAGATACATGTACTACATGTAAGATTTTTTTAATTTTATGACATACAGGGTCTTTATAATTAAAGTTACATTTTGACATGACCATAAAAAAAAGTACTGGACCAAAAGCCATAATACTTGGTAATATTACACAAGAGGGCATGGGAAGTTCAAACCCTCCAAAAAAAAAAATTAGTTCAAAAGGTCACCACCAGCATGAAATGGCGCTCTATGCAACATTCGTATACAAAATTAGACACGAAGGCACAGGTTAACAAATCTTTAATCGTTACTAAAAATAATTTTATTCATGTAACTAATTTTAGTAATGATTAAAGACTTGTTAACCTGTGTCTTCGTGTCTAATTTCGTATACGAATATTGCATAGAACACCATTCCATGCTGGTGGTGACCTTTTGAACTAATTTTTTTTGTTGATGGGTATGAACTTCCCATGCCCTCTTGTATAATATTACCAAGTATTATAACTTTTGGTCCAGTAGTTTTTTTATGGCCATGTCAAAATGTAACTTTAATTATAAAGACCCTGTATATGCACCAAGATTTTTTAAACATTTTACCAAATATCTGCTGTATGCAGAAGGATGAGATTGTGACCCTTAAAACCAGGTTATATCTAAGTATAAAACCATTATTTGTGTATATATCATAGAATGTACTTCCTGCTTCAACTTGCTTTTTGTAATGTGTATTTACAATATTATTAGATGTGGGTTTATTCATCTGCTCAACATAGTATAATAATAATTGAAAATCAATAAACATAAATAAAAAGGAACTAAAAAGAGAAGTACGATGAGATCTTTCGTCCTGTCACTCAGGACATCTTCAGGTCATCTGGCTTGGTTTAAAGTTTGAGGGCCTCCCCTTCTTCTTGGGACAACAATATTTAACACTGGAACGTTTAAAAACGTCATTAAACAAAACACGTGCCATCCTGATCAACAAATTAGATCCTGACTCCTTATGCTTCATCTTAGACTATGTCAGGAATAAATGTGAAGAATTAAAAACAAACTTAAGCAAAATGAAAAATGATAAAGCCCGCAAATTGCTAAACCAAAACAACCAAAATAACGTTATTAATCTCACCGACATTGACATCCCCCACAATTTCTTGCAACTTCTATCATTAGGTCTGAATTTTAAACTACCTCCCTCGTTGAATACTATTGATTATATAGCCGATATAGAAGCTGCTTTAACAAAAATCCCAGATAACAAAAAAGAAATGATAAGAAAAAAGGCAATATTCAGTATACACAAATTAGCTTCATCGAACAACACGTCAGACAACTCCCAAAAAGAATTAAAAAGACTGATAAGATTCATTAGGGAGAAAGATCTTCACATCACCCCCATAGATAAAGGCAAAAAAATAGTCATTCAACATAAGAAAGAATATATAGACAGCACTATAGAATTTATTAATAACAATACACATTTTCAAACAGAACTACAAGACAAGTCGAAAACCTTCCTAAACAAAACAATCAATCTGCTCTTAAAATGGAAAAAATGCAAAATGATTGACGACAATACTTATAACAATTTGAGACCAAATAATTCCCTTCCTAATAATTTCTTCTCAATTCCAAAACTACATAAAAACAATAAACCAAGACCTATAACCTCAACAAAAAATTCCGCCACGTACAAATTAGCCCAATATCTGGAAAAAATTTTAACTCCATACTGCAATTTTCTATATTCATGTAAAAATTCCTACCAAGTCAAAACGCAATTAGAAACCATAAAATTAAAAAGTAACTATCAAATTCATACATTAGATGTTAACAGCATGTATGACCATGTGCCTGTCCCACAGACCTTAAATATCCTGAAACAAACACTACAAACACAACTTGACAGCACCACAATCAACAATCTTATAGAGGGTGTAAAATTATGCTTAGATAACAACCAATTCACATTCGACAATAAATTATTCTCTCAGACACAGGGCCTACCAATGGGAAGCCCCCTGAGCCCCCTTCTTGCCAACTTGTATGCACATAATGTGGAATACGAATTAATAAACAAATCAGAACTCAAATCTAAAATAGTGTGCTGGATAAGATACGTAGATGATATCCTAATAATCACAAAGGACTACAATATTCAGAACATTGTAGATCATTTGCAATCTAATTCCTCCTTTCAATTCACTACAACCCCAATAAATAATAACCAGCTCATTTTTCTAGATCTTTTAATCACTCGCTACAATAACAGGATGATATTTGATTTATATGAAAAACCCACACAAGGTACCATAACCATCAACTATAACTCTTATCAACCTTACCACCACAAAATGAACATCATTAAGAATCATCTATCTCGTATATTCAACCTCTGCTCTCCCATCAATATTCATAAACAAATAGATATGTTTTGGAAAAAATTGGAAAAAAATGGCTACCCAAGACAAATTATGACAAAATGCGTCAACGAATTTTTACGCAGTCCAAATAGGAAAAATATTAAACCTGTGGAAAATAATCAAACGGATAACAAAAAAGAAAAAATTAAATTCTCTTTTCAATATCACCATAAACTAAATCGTGACATTAAAAAATTTTTCAATGATACCGAAGTCCAACCAGTATTTCGTAACCCAAACTCTCTCTTCAACAGCCTAGTCAAATTAAACACATCACCTCCAGTCCCGGAAAAAAAATCAGAACTCATCTATAATATACCATGCTCACAATGCAATAAGTCGTACACAGGTCAGACAAAAAGACGATTAGAAACACGTATTCATGAACATCAAAATGCATGCAGAACAAAAGATTTCAATAATCCCATTGCCCTCCATGCCTACACAAATGATCACCCAGTAGCATGGAACCAAGTAGCTATATTAAAGAGAGAGCAAAATTATATAAAAAGAGTGATCAAAGAATCAATTTACATAAAAAAAGATAATAACAATTTGGCAAGTTGTTCTTAACAAGTCCACCCAAATTGGCAATTAATTTAATAATTCTATCTACTCCCTTATCAAATCCACCCAAATTCTGTTAGTAATTCTATAATTGGATCTATCATTCTTCGCAATATTCAAGCCGATTTTAAGTTCGATTACTTTCGTTTCGTTTCGTTTTTGTTTACATTTCTACCGCCAACACCATCCCACCCTGCCCATCTCACCCCCCAGGTCAGTCCTCCTCCGCAAAAAAGCCACAAATCTTGCCTGACACCCAACACCGCGAAATGTCCAAGAAGAAGGGGAGGCCCTCAAACTTTAAACCAAGCCAGATGACCTGAAGATGTCCTGAGTGACAGGACGAAAGATCTCGTCGTACTTCTCTTTTTAGTTCCTTTTTATTTATGTTTATTGATTTTCAATTATTATTATACTATGTTGAGCAGATGAATAAACCCACAATTAATATATTGAGTCAAACACATCTGCATAATTATCTCATCATTATTAGATGGTTCAAAAAGTCATTGCATCTTTTCCAGTGATTGTCAAGACTGTTTATTTTTTCAAAAAAAAATATACACATTAATCAAAAAGGGAATGCAGTACCTTTCTTGTTCAATTACGAGGTCTGTTCAAAAAATACGTAGACTGTTTGAATTGCGCGGGCCCTGTTGGTCCCAATCAAAATCGCTTGGTGTCGCCATCTTCTGACAGATCCGCTGATTACAAGGCAGTTTTTTGATTGCAAATGTCAGTATTGGTTGATTAGCTACGCGGTTGTTTGTGAAGTGTGTTATTTTCGTTTGGCGGATTTTTAGAATGAGTGACTTGAACGAGCAAAGAGTTGCTGTGAAATTTTGTGTTAAACTCTGAAAAACTGCCACTGAAACTTTTGATATGCTCAAGACGGCTTACGGTGATGTTACTATGAAGCGTGCGACATGTTTTAAGTGGCATGCACGTTATAAAGATGGTCGTCAGTCAACTGCAGACGATGAGCGTCCTGGACGTCCTTCCACGTCAACTGACGACGCACACGTGGACAAAATCAACACCCTGGTTCGGGCAAATCGACGTCTGACCATCAGAGAGCTTGCTGAAGAGTGTGGGATAGCAGTTGGATCATGTCACGAGATTTTGACCGAAAAATTGAAGATGCACCGCGTTGCTGCGAAGTTTGTTCCACGCCTGATGACGGACGACCAAAAAGCCCATCGCGTCCAGGTTTGTCAGGAATTGCTTGAACGCTCAGAAGATGATGAAAACTTCTTGTCGAAGATCATAACAGGTGATGAATCTTGGGTGTATGGTTATGATATCGAAACAAAGGTTCAATCATCCCAGTGGGTGGGTGAGACATCTCCCAGACCAAAAAAAGCTCGCCAAGTTCGTTCCAATCTGAAAGTGATGTTGATAGTTTTTTTTGATGCTCAGGGCATAGTCCACCACGAGTACCTCCCCCAAGGCTCCACAGTGAACCAGATTTACTACATCGAAGTTCTCAAACGTCTGCGGGATGCTATCCGGCGGAAAAGGCCAGAAATGTGGACGAGTGGTGACTGGTTGTTTCATCACGACAACGCTCCAGCCCATTCAGCCCTCAGAACTCGAGAGTGTTTGGCCAAACACTCGATCACTGTTCTTCCTCACCCACCCTACTCACCTGACCTCGCTCCTTGTGACTTCTTCTTGTTTCCCAAACTCAAAAGACCTTTGAAAGGAAGGAGATTTGAGACGATTCCTGATATAAAGGCAAATGCGACGAAGGCGCTGAAGGACATCACAAAAGAAGCGTTCCAGGACTGTTTCCAAAAGTGGAAACACCGTTGGGATAAGTGTGTGCATCGGGGAGGAGAGTACTTTGAAGGGGACCCAGATGTGTAACTTCTGAATAAAGTATATTTTGTTTTATGACGTCACTCTACGTATTTTTTGAACAGACCTCGTATCATCTGTCATCTTTTGAGAGGTTTCATGATTCCATTTGTTAAAAACTTCTTCTCTCTATTAGCGATGAACTGAACAACCCGCCTTTTGATAGCATAATAAGCAAACGTTTTCCCACTTAAAGAATTTTGCAAGGGCCTAAACAAATGAAGTCTGGTGAATTATGTTGGATAAGGGAATACATCCCAATCAAACTACAACGATTTTCTGCGAGTCATCAAACTAAAGTATACTCGTGCATTGTCATAATGGAAGACCACTCTTTCCGAATTTTTCAATTCTGGAAACTTTTCTTTTATTACTGTACTTCATTCAGTTTGGCAAATTGTTGAGAGTAGATGACCAAATTGATTGTATTATTCCTTGGTAAGAGCTCGAAAAACACCACACTCTTCCATTCCACCAGATTTAGGGATCAGAGTGAGAGCTGCAGTCATCAAAATGGAAATGAGCAAACTATTATTGATATTGTGGTCTCTAAGAGCTTTGTCACGTAACTTTTCACAAGCCTGCACAGCGTTCTGCCCTTTTTTGAAGTAATCAAGTAAAAATTGCAAAAATGCTTCTGTTGACTTTCCATTTCCACAACGTTTTAGAAAGAATAATCGTTGATCGATCCACACACCTTTTTTCTTGAAGGAAGTTAGTAGTGTCGGCTGTAAACTAGCTCAAATTCAGTGCATTTAGTTTTAACTACAGGAGAAAAATACATTGACTTTTTGAACAACCAAGTACATAAAACAATGCAATTTTATTGATTATTTGGTAATAATTTTACATGATCTTTAATTTTATTATAGAAAGAATGTCAGAATGCTGCAGCTGCTAAAATTCAAGCTCATTTCAGAGGTTATTATGTTCGGAAGAACCTTCAGGTAGAATATTTAAGCCAATGAATTATACTTGAAGTTGCAGATTTTATTACAAAATGTTTTATGTTCATGTTTTTTTAAATTTATTTATTACCATTTCATGAAGATGATTAACAAGGCAGCAATAACGATACAAAACTGTGTACGTCGTTTCTTAGCCAAGAAAAGAATTGAGGTATAATTACATTTATTCAGTATCAAATTTTTAATCAAAATATTCGGTTTGAATTTTTTTAATACAGAAAAAATATCAAATATTTTAATTTTTACAAACATTAAAGAAAGCAGAGATGGAATTTTTTAATTAGCACTCCCCATGCAGAATGGAACAGATCCAGACCAAACTCGTACAATAAATAAAACCCATCCACGCTTCCAAGAACTAGGGTAGATGTACCAGTAATTGACAGTTTAAGACATTACTGTGAAACAAAATTGTGTACATAATACAAATATTATTTGGAAACTTTTCTAATTATACCGTTAAATTGTAAATAGAATGCAGAATGCGCCAATCTCTATACAATTATTATATCTTTAAAAGCTATTAAGTTATTATATTTTTTCCTAACTAATGCATGAATCGCCAGTAGTTGACAGTTAATGCACCAGAAGTTGACAGGCAGTTTCACCAGTAATTGACAATACTTTAATTACACATTTTTATGTTTATACAAAAAAATTGATAACATTCAAAAGTAGCTGAAGAAATCAAGCACTTTTAAGAATGTGTAAAGTATTTAACATAACTAAAATTGTGCTTGTTAAAACTTAAGTTGTTCATATTGATCATTTATCTTTTTTCCCCTTTGAAATAATAAATAAAATCAGTCTATTCCCATGTAGAGTGCAAAGACCATAAAAAATGAAGGTGTTTTCCAGTAGTGCAGTATCATCAGATGTTGGCCAACAATTTGTTCATAGAAAAACTTGATTTTTGACAACTGTTCTCCAACTTTGCAAAATTCATCCAAACAGAATAGTAGTTTTTTTCTTGGAAGATAACTTGTCCTGGGCTATCTGTTGATCATCTCTGTGACAAGATTCAGGACCAACAAAAAGAATCGGCGAATAGGGCGTAGAAGATTTATGTCAAAGTGGGTGATCTAGAAATTAACAGTCAAGTTCCTATAATTGACACAGTTAGGTTAAATACTGGAAATTCAGAAATTACACTTAAAACCATCATGTTTCCTTATTATTACCCTACATTCTAAACCACATTAGTATATTTTGTGGTCGTTTTTTTTTTTAAACACAGAAATTATCAATAACTGACAGGTTATGTCAATTACTAGTGACACTACATATCTGGGTTCTAGTAATTGACGGTGGATTAAAACAGTTAAAAAATTAGTCATCAGAAATGCTGTTACTACTAGAAGTATTGTCCACTGATCACACAAAAAGGTTCACGTAAAATTAATAACAAATATTGCATAACATTCATGAAATAAATTCAAGTACTCAAACACTCGCATAGTGGTTCATTACAAGGTTTTTTCGACTCAATAAGGCATTGAACAATCGACACGTGTTTGCGGCCATAATAGGACCAAAGTTCCTTGTATTTTGTTTTTCTGGGAAGCCTAATACGTTGTTTAATAAGAGGTGGCAACCCCAGTCCCTTTTCTTGCTTTGTTACTTTATTAAAAGCCTTTAAATCGTGGATTGTCAATTACTGGTACACTGTCAACTACTGGTACATCTACCCTACTTTGCAATTGATAGGCATGTGATGTCAAAATTAGTTACAAATGTTGCCGACAGGTGGTGCTGTATGCTGTAGTTGCAATACGGAGTCTTAGAAATAGGCTAAAAGCTATCCTTTGCAAGCAACCATTGCAGTCACATCACAATCGATTCAAAATATGCACCATTCGCAGTACAGAGATGACGCAAACGAAGAACAAAATTTCAGTACGCTACTTACAGCGCCAACTATCGGCAAAGAGCTATTCCATTTGCCACTGGGATTCCCCCACAAGTTGACAGCATAATGAGACACTGTAACTAATTAAACAAAAACTTCTGAACGTAACAACACCTTGACCATTAAAGTTCGTTGAGTTAAAGTTAACGTTATTGTCTATGGCAGGAAGTGCTTTTTTGCGATTTGCCAAAATTTGCCGGAAATCGGATGCTTTCGGACGCAAAACGCTTGACTTTTCTTATAGAACATTTGATTGCGCATCTAATGGCACTATAGCTGTTTTAGAGAAATTTGCAGAACACCTCTGAAATTGGGATCGAAAAAACATCAATATTGTTCCAGTTTGAGGTGATTTGATCGACTTTCCAAAAAAAAATAAAAATTAATTTCGATAAACAGATTTGAAAGTGCTATAACTAAGCAGCTATTGACATCAGCTGAACGGTCCACTTACCATTGGAAAGAGGGATTTGTCAAAGTTAGTTGAGGTTGCCGGCAGAGATCTCCCTAGTCTCTGCTGTTTTCGACCCAGCAAAAGAATGTGCTTTGCATTCTCCAATGAGTGTGAATCGGCAATAACTGTCCAACGTGAATTTCATGGAAGATACAGAACAAAAGTGCCTACTTTTTGTAGCAATAGAAATGATATCAAATGATATCATGTTGTGAAACTCAGAGTCAGTCTTGTACCTCTGATGAAAACATTGCTTATTGAGTAATGTGTGCCTTGCAGCTAGAGCTGTCCATATTGAACATCTGTAAACATTGTTTTGAAACTTGATGCTTTGTACTTTACCTCACATCTCTACTAGCATTTTGAAATTGGGTAGACTTTTGAATACCCTATATTTTTGTAAAGCAACAACTGATATAAAATACGAGTTGTGTAACATTAGCCTGAAATTGCATCGCAAAGTGCAATGCAACACCAGACAAATCGACACCTGTTTTTATACATTTAAGTGCTTTCAAAGCTGTTTAATGCATTGATTAATGCTGAGATCTTTCCAAATATATTTTGGACGCAAATTGGGTTTTAAAGTTCATCCAGTTCAAAGTCAAAGATTTGCATAAATATCTAAATTGCTTTTAATTTAGATGAACACTTGACTACTCATAAAGTATTAATTAAGAAATAAGTTTAGCAGCATCCTTAAAATAAGGATTTCACGACTTGGTTATTTTAAATTTTTAGAAAGCAAGACTTGAGAAACTGGCTGATGTTACAGTTTTGCTATTAGGTGGTATATGCAGTGACACATCTTATGACTATAAAGGCACATCCTTTGACTATAAAGGTCCAAACAAATTGTAAGATATTCTTTTCTTAATTTGCATTCAAGTTTTTTAAACGGATATTTTTAATACAGGTGATCAGTGCTTTCTTTACTTGCCCAGAGAACAAAAATGGAATAATGTGTCATGTCTGCAAGAACCACTTCATTATGGAAAAGCAACATTTTTAAGTGGAAAAGTGTACATAACGGGTATGATTTGAGAAATAATAAATTATTAAAAGTTTAATCTTTCTTTAGTGATGTCTTTAATTAGTGTTTAATTGCTGCTATGGATACAAAATTACAATATGTGGGTATTGTGAATTATGCTTTTTAAGTTCTCAAGAATACGTATACATTGCGGAACAAGTCTTCCTCCCTTCCTACCAGTGTAAAAAATAGGGATATCCCAAATTTGTGGCACCAAAAATTAAAAAATTGTTGGTAGTTAACTGTTGGTGACCTTCCAATGATCTGATTATGCAAATTCGGTCATTTACAAAATTTCTCGTAAACCATAAGATACAGACCAATTACTATGTTTTCACGAATATATCCCGCAGATTATACACATTTTTACATCCCCAAGAGGGAGTTGCGGGGAATGCAAGGGAATATACTATTATCACATACGAGTGGAAATCAAAAAATAATTGAGTAAATTTTTCACAGCAAAACCATATGTACGAGGGTTATTCATAAAATAAGGTTCATTTTGCAATAAAAACAAAACAACTATATATATTTTCAAATTTTTTCTATACCTACCAGATTCTGTGTCCTTTAACTATTTTTCCACTTAGTTTCCAAGTTTATTTAAGCACTTGTCATAGCGCTCAATGTACTTCCGCATGATCACTTCATAGAAGCTGCCGCCGGTGAAGAAAATCACGCAGTTTTTGCCTGTTCATCGTCGCTGAAATGCAGGCTGCCGATCTCCTTTATCTCCCGGAACAAGTGGTAGCTACCGAACGTGAGGTCCGGACTGTAAAGCAGGTGATCAAGTTGTTCCCAACTAATCAGATCTTTTGCCATCTCCCAGGGTGGTGGAGAATTACATGGTCTTCAAAGGTATATAATGATTTTTGCAAATATATGACGGTTTTGCTGTGAAAAATTTACTCAATTACTTTTTGATTTCCCCTCAAATATCGGATACCCGCAGGGAATATAAGGGATGCGGGGTTTCCAAAAATTTTTACATAAAATTTGAATTTTCTTGGGTATACAAGGGTGCAGGGTGGAGTCAATATCATGACACATTAAAGCTGTATCGTATGCAAAAGGAGGATCTATATCTTACTGGTACGAGGTGCTACCCAAAATTTCTGGGAATTTTCTTGTAAAAAAATAGAAAATGTACCTTACACCCTAATTTTCGTTGCACCTACGATTACGAAACTTGGCAAAGTTGCAGCTGAAAGGTAAACTAAGAGGCATTTAGCGGCAAGACCTCATACAGGTTTTGGTTTGGGCGGAATATTCAAATTCTCGGATATTTTGGGTAGCACCTCGTATGGGGTTCCTTTGAAACTTACATGCATAGTATCTTGCAATCAGGTGCATCTATGGTGGCGTTTTTAAAATAAGACAACCCTGAAGACATTATTTTAAAATATGCAGTGCTTTTTTTATGACTCACATATTCTATATCTTGCCATGGGTATGGTTATACATGAATTGATCAGTTCTTTAAAAACATTTGACAATCGATGGAATATGGCAATGAATTTTATCCACCAGAGATGGGAACCCATGGAATAAAGGCTCTAGACTGCAAGAAGGTTTGTAAGAAATTTTTAGCATATGACAATGACCTTAATCTGGCCGATGCCAGACATGGGGGTGTTGAAATTTGCTTTGTTAGCTAATTTTTACTGAAACATTTAGAGATTTAACGATTTTGTTGCATAAAGCAGATATATCCATCCAAAATTTTATTACCTTTACTCGAAAAACACATTTACCCAGAGCCTTTAAAAACTTCTTGTTATCTTATGAGAAGTGGATAATTTCCATCACGTCAGGAATGATAGTAAGATTTAATTAAATAGTGAAATGATTACAGAGGGTCATTTCTTTTTAACTTAGCCGATTTTGAAGACCTCTCCCCGGCGATGGAATCTGCCTGAGCCTATGTAAATCAAGTGGTGTATCAGTGGGCATTTCATAAAAATTTAGTCAGGAAACAAGTGCAAAAAATTCAAGGCATGACCTGAAAAATTAATGATATTTGGATAGGATACGTGCGAGCGCTTTCCAAGGTGGGATTTAGTGCTGTACGCATCGTGCACCAGTGCAAGACGGAAGGGATTTCGTTATTGAAGGCTGCTGTTAATTTCATTCTGGCTGACATACATAATTAACAGCAGCCTTTCTCTGATCCTGTGAAAAAGATCAGGAAGATGGTAGCATAGAAAAACCCTCCGACACTGAAGGTTGAAGGCAGGAACATCTGTGTTGACGGTAAACCGCATAATTAAACAGAACTTGCTACAGTGCGGGCAAGAGATGGCGGTTTATTGTCATATTGGACGAAGCGTGGGTTTACCTCACAGATTGTGTAAGGTTCATGCAATTGCCTATCATCCAGCAGATGCAAAAGGCCAGACCAATTGGGTGTGCAAATGTGAAAATATTTTCCAAAAGGCTTCATGGTGGTGGCTGGGTACTGCTCAAAAGGACGGTTACAACTTCGTGGGATGGAGAAAAACTCTAAGGAGAATGCAAATTACTACCAGAAGAAAATTTTGAAACCTGTTTACACAGAGGAGATCCTGGTGTTGTAGGGAGAGGAGAGCAACAAAGTTTGCCTTGATCAAGCTCAATGCAGAATTTCATGGGATAAATGGAAGAAGAGACCGGCATTTATGCAATACCCTTCACTGCTATCCCTGTCAGGTCACCGGATGCTTCCTTCATGGACTTTTGTGGCTTTGGCCTTCTCAAAAGGGTCCTCAAAAGGCGTCGCCTCAAAACTATCGCTGGACTTTGGAAAGTGTGCAAGGAGGTATGGAATGAAATTCCTCTCGCCATCCTGAAAAGAAGTCTGCTAGCATAGAAATTCCGCTGCCAGGCTATTGCCAGGAATCGGGGGAAACACATTGAACATAATCGGTGGTGGAGAAGGGGCTTTACTCATCCATAATCGGGTAAGTTAAGGAGAAATGACCCTCCGTAAAGCTGAACATTAAATTCAATATTTTAAAAGAATATTTTTGTTTTTTTTTCGTGGTTGAGTAGAATTTATTTTAAATTTTAATGTAATTTTATTGCTAGGTGGATTTTCCCCAGATCTTAGGGATCCAGAAAAAATTACTCCTTCTAATCAAGCATGGTGTTGGGATATATATGAAGGGTCATGGAAAAAAATTGCTGATATGCGTCATAGTCGTATCCATCATATACTTGTTGCATCTCATCAAAGAGTATTTGCTATTGGAGGACAAGATAATAAAAAAAAGTAAAAGTTTAAATAATATTTAAAATAGATAAGAAAAGCGGAGCCTTGTACTTCAAACATTTCTAACATCGACCTTCCCAGAGTTCGAAAGCTAAATTCAAGAGAAATTCGATTCGGAATTCGAATTATGCTTTAAGTTCAAAGTGTGCTTGAGTAATAAAAAAAAAAAAAAATGAACACACTACATAAACATCATCAATTTTGCACCCAAATAATTTTTTGTATTTACTTAGTAAGCAACTTTTCGTTATATGTATTTGGTAATGTAAAACGTTCCCCTTTCAATTGCTAATTATGCTCTTTTAGCTGGATTTTACTCTAAGGATTTTACTGAGATATATTCTTTTGGTTATAATAGCTGTTTGAAACAGTAATATTTCTGTTACTTCCTTATAGCCACATGGGATATCACCAATCCTATACTGTATACAAAAAAGCAATTTTCATGTTAGTTTCACGTTTTAACTTCCTGTCATCAAAATGGGTCATATGGGTTAATTCACTTTTCTTTAGAGCCTATGGGAAAAATTGATTCAGACTTCGAATGGTTTCCTGGAACAAATTAAATTTGGAGTACAAGGTGCCATTATAGCAGAATTTTCTATTTTGTGCTTGTTATCAAAAACAGAAAATGGTATGATAAATGCTTGTACATGTATTACTTAAGGTCGATGGTCATGCAGAACATTATTGAATATTGATGGGATAATGGTGTGGAGTAACTTTGGAATCTTGAATTGCAATGTAGCAGAAGTTGTGAACCATAACAAATATTTTTGAAGCAGCATATGTTGGGGATGAGATCTGCTGGCTCTCAAATGTTATCATCTGTTAGCTCAAAGTTTTTGTTTCCCAAGGAATTGAATTTTTTCATTTGTTAACATTGGCATTAGAGATCACCACAATGGTTCTTTTCAAAACAAAGAACCAGTCCCTACTAGTCAAACCCCTCACATTGCTTCTGTAGTTGTCTTGATTTTTAAAAGCTTTTATTAACCTTGCAATGTTAGTTTGTTTAGGTCAAATCTTGTAATCAATATTAAACCAACTTCCCGACAAGCTAGGGAGCTGAGACTTGACACACATACACAGGATCGATGACAATTTATTGTTAAATTAAAAAATTTTCAAATCGGTTCCCTGGTTCGTGTTCTAATGGTACAAATTCATTACTACGAATTGTTTGTTGAGACAATTGGACAATTCGTTATGGCGAGAGTTAAATGTATCTATTGTTTATTGTTGCAAAAATTAAGCTTTATTGTTGCCACTAAATGTGGCTGTGGCCTGGTGGGCTTTCAATATAACAACTTCTGTGAAGTTAAGCGACATCAGGCACGGCTAGCCACTGGATGGGCGACTATTCAGTGACTCA
>JAHWFO010024788.1:248753-301042 GCA_023313115.1 Rhysida immarginata | reverse complement strand
ATTAAATTAAATTAAATTAAATTAAATTAAATTAAATTAAATTAAATAAAACATTATAAAAGCTTGGTTTGAAAAAACCCTTTTCCTCTTATTTTTTTGTGCACACATTATCTGAAATGTCCTAATGAAGACTATGCACCCAGTGTTGATAATTTTATAGAGATCAAGATGTAAAGAAAGTACACGGAAAAAATGTAACAAAGACATAAGCACTGTTCAAGCTTCCTAAATAACTTATGTAATCAGGACTCTCTTCCATTGCTTGTTGAGTTTATGTATTCCATCATGATGAATGTTCTAAGACTTCCCACTTGAAGCATGCCAGGGTATCCATAGTTTACTTCATGATATATCAGGTCGTTTCATATCAAATGTCGGATTTCAAGGTGGGTTCTGCGCTTCAGCACGGTTTCCATGTTCAGTAGCAAGTACCCATAACAAAGTGGTACATTCCCAGAGAGAAACCTATCAGCGACCACCTGCCTGAAATTTGCATGTCTGCGATGATATTTAATAGTGTTTGAACCCAAGCGAAGATAGTCATGACTTCATACGAATTACGTGTGATAATGCATTACGAGTTCAGGTTGAATCACACTGCATCCAACGCCACTCGAAACATCAATAAGGTATTCGGTGTAGGCACCATAAACAAACATACTGTCCAACGTTGGTTCCGAAAATTCCGGGCAGGAGTGACAGATCTGGCAAATGAGCCACGCGTCAGATCGCCCAACGTGTTGAATGACGCCTATCTGAAGCGATCTGTGAAAGAGGACCCGTCAAAAACTGTTCGGGACCTTGCAAGGGTTCATGCTGTATCAGTGTCGACTGACAGTAGACACCTTAGGACCATCAGCAGGGTGATAAAGCAGGACAAATGGGTCCCACATGAACTTATGGACAACCAAAAAGAGCCTTGGTTGGAGGTGTGTACGGAATTGCTTTTGCACCATGAAGAAGCGGGGATTCTTGATCGCATTGTCACCTGTGACGAGAAGTGCCTCCTATACGACAATAGGAAACTGTCAGCACAGTGGCTAGATGCTGACGAACCCTCGTGACAATTCCTTAAACCCCCATTGCATCCCAGGAAGTTCATGATTACAGTTTGGTGGAACATCCGTGGCATAGTGCATTACAGCTTCCTACAGCAGGAGGAGATGATCACCGCTGCGACCTACTGTTGTGAACTGCATCGTATGCACACAAAACTGGACCAGCAACAACCTGCACTTGTGCATCGCAAAGCGTCCTTCTGCTGCATGACAATGCGTGTCTGCACGTTGCACAGCGACCGCGCATGCGCTGCAGGCTTTGGGCTACGAGGTGCTTCCACACACCCCCTACTCTCCGGACCTCTCTCCTACCGACTACCATCTTTTCCAGTGCCTGGGCAATTTTTTTTGGAGGAAAACATTCCTAACCCAAGCAGACGTCGAAAACACATTCCGGGAGTTTATTGAGACCCGTGACATGCATTCTATCGGAGAGGGCTCGAGAAGCTGCCAAATCATTGGCAACAGTGTTTGGATTGCAATGGGGGTTATTTCGAATAGCACGTGTGAAGGTGTCCTTTCTAGAGGGCCATTAAAGATGACCTCTGCAATCCGAAATTTGATATGCAACGACCTGATACTTCAAGATATTGTCATGGAGCAGGATGATCTTGCAGGAAATGAAGCCCAGCCATTTGTTCGTGATCTCTTGTCACAGGGTTTCATTCATAATTGAACCCCAGTGATTGAAGAAGACAGTCAGCAAGACTTTGCCTGTGGAACTTCTTTGGCATCTATATGCTGTACTTCATTACATATTAGACCAACAGGTTCTTGATTGCATGTCAGTTGGTGTTGAAAAAAAACGAAAATGGGATCCTGAGTTGAATTCGTCTAGTTGACTGATATGCAGTTTTGTGTTGAAATGGTCACGACTCGTCACCTGCTACCATATGTGAGATGTTTTGTACTGGACCTTTTCATTTTGCATGTTTTAGAGTGTTCACTGGTGCCCAGGCCAACAATAGTGTGCTGCTGCCATTTTTGTATGTGCCCATCGCTCTTGATTAGATCTTCTAACCTATAAAGTTTGTGGTGATCCTGTTCCTTTTAGCTGCTTGATCATTTTCATTTGAGTGATCCTCATATATTATTGATGTGCCCAAGTCAGAGGAAATTTTTAAAAACAAAGAAAATAGAATACAGTGAGTCATTTCTCCTTAACTTAGCCAATTTTGAAATCCCTCTCCGGCAATGGAATGTGCCCGAGCCTATGTAAATCAGACGGTGTATCAGTGGGCAGTCCATAAAATTTGTTCAGGAAACAAGTGCAGAAAATTCACGGCATGACTAGAAAAATTAATGATTTTTGGAGAGGGTATGTACGAGCACTTTTCAAGGTAGAATTTAGAGCTGTACATATCGTGCAACAGTGCAAGACGGAAGAATTTCATCATCGAAGGTTGCTGTTAACTCCATCTGGCTGACATATGTAATTTGGGCGTTCCATGAAAAGCTACCTCGGAAGAAATCCCATCCCAGCCGTTCACCTGACACAGTCAAAAAAATCAGGAAGATGGTAGCATAAGAAAACCCTCCGACACAGAAGGCCTTGGCTCAGAAGGTAGGATGGTAAACCCCATAATTACATGCAACGTAGGCTGCGCAAGTTCCATAAAGCCCGGTTCATGCTTTTAATGAATGTCATATCCGTGAATGCAAAGCCAGTGGTTGTAAACTCTGTGAAGGCTATCTTCTGGGCAAGAATGTGGTTTGTTGTCTTGTTGGATGACGAGTGGGTTTACTTCACAGATTGTGGCAAGGTTCATGCAATTGCCTACCGTCCAGCAAATGCGAAAGGCCAGAGTGATTGGATGCACAGATGTCGTGAAAGTTTTCCAAAAGGCTTCATGGTGGTGGCGGGGTACCGCTCAAAAGGACGGTTGCAACCATCAGGTGGAAGAAACTGCTAAAGTGAATGCAAATTACTACCAGGAGAACATTTTGAAACTCTTTACACGGAGGAGATTTTGGCATTTAGAAGGAGGAGAGCAACAAAGTTTGTGTTCATCAAGTTATCGCATCCAGCCACACTGCGTGCTCAACACAGGATTTCATGGCACAAATGGAAGAAGAGACTGGCATGTTTGCAATACCCTTCTCTGCTATCCCTGTCAAGTCATCTGACGTTCCACCATGGACTTTTGTGACTTTGGCCTTCTCAAAAGGGGTCTTGGAAGGCATCGCCCCAGAACCATCGCTGGACTTTGGAAAGTGTGCAAGGAGGTATGGAACGAAATTCCTCTCACCGTCTTGTGAAGATGTCTGCTAGCATGGAAATTACGCTGACGGGCCATTGCCAGGAATGAGGGGAAACGCATTGAACATAATCGGTGGTGGAGAAGGGGCTTCATGTAAAGTGACAATTATCCAAGTTAAGAAGAAATGACTCTCTGTAGAAGCAGAATTCTTTTGTTTTGCACTATTGCTAAATGAAGATCTGTATTTTTAGATGATTTGTTATTCTTTGAGTAAATACTCAACAACTTTATTTTCCCATTTTTAAATGGTCTTTAACCCTCATTATAATGGATATTCAAGTTTGTTTTTTTTAGAATATTTTTGCCCTATTTCAATTTCAGAATATTATCTTCTACTGAAATGTATGATCCTACATCAGACTTATGGTATGAAATGGCCCCCATGCATTATGATAGAAGCGGGTTAGCTGGACTTTCTTATCAAAACTGCATCGTAGTTTGTGGTGGTATCAGAACTGATAAATGCACCAAAAAAACTGCTGGAATCATTATTGATTCAGTGGAAATTTATTACCCTGCTAAAGATAAGTGAGTGTTTTTTTTTGTTTGTTTGTTTGTTTTTTTTTGTCTAAAAAATTTTTAATAAAAATTGCTAATCATAAATTTATTGATTTTCAAAAATTTATTCATGTCTTAGCTGGACAAAGACTAATCCATTAAGAATACCACGATGTTTTGCTACTCTAGCTGAATATATGGGAGAGCTGTTTTTAATTGGTGGAGTAGTTTATTCTTCCAAATGTAAAGGAAGTACAACTGCTGTTGATTTCTATGACCCGGAATCTGAACAGTGGTATTTACTGACAGAGATGCAATTAGGCTGCCATTGTCCAATTGTGTTTTTCCAAGGTAATATTGAATAACTATCATGAATTTTGAAGTTTTTGTTTTCTTCCATACACTGAATGACCAATTTATTAGAGACACCCCGCTAATAGCGTGTTGCGGCTTCTTTAGAGGCGAGAACTGCCTGAATATGTGCTGGCATGGATTCAACAAGGTGTTGAAACAGTTGCGGAGGAATAGCAGCCCAGGCTGACATCACAGCATCCTGTGATTGGTGCAGGTTGAACGGTAGTGTGGGAAGGCGTCGGATGGTTCTCTCCACTTCATCCTATAAATGCTCGATCGGGTTGAGATCGGGCGACCGAGCTGGCCACTCAAGCAGGCGGAAGTCCGCGTCATGTTCCTCGAACCAGTCCATGACCATTCGAGCATGGTGACAGAGAGCATTGTCCTGCTTAAACTGTCCGTCACCATCAGGGAACACAGTCATCATGAACGAGTGCACCTGATTGGCAACAATGTTCAGATAGTGTGTCGCATTCAGGGATGTGTCTATGGATATCAGAGAACCCAGTGTGTCCCAAGAGAAGACTCCTCAGACCAGCACTACTCCTCCACCCGCCTGTACGGCTGTCTGCTGACAGGATGGGTCCATGGCCTCGTGCTGTCTGTACCAGATGTGCAGTCTGCCATCTGCATGATGAAGTAGGATCCGCAATTTGTCGGACCAGGCGACCTTCTTCCACTCATCCAGTATCCAGTGGCGATGCCTGTGCGCCGATTTTCCCTGACCGATTTTTCGTTCCAATTTCGCATTTTTTTGCTGATTTTCTAAAATTCCCTGACTTTTTCTGGTTTTCTCAGTCGCTAGTCACCCTGCAATAAATCCGACAAAGTTTTGAATTGCAATTTAATAACAACTAGTGCCGTGCGATGCATCGAAGCATTCGATTATAATTGATGTTTTTATGAATCGGCTAAATGAAGCGGCCAATGAGAAGCCATACACATGAAAAGACGCTTAATAATCTAAGAGTGAGGAAAAACGCCGGAATTTATATCGGATGACCTGAAAAAGACCTGGCGTTTAATCTATTTTTTACACCCTACCTGGCTTTTTTTTGAGACCGGCGTGTATTCAAGATTTTACGGTATTCATTTGCTAGTTTAAAAAATAACTGTTATTGACTAGTTCAATCTTGACAGGGCTTGAATTATTGTTTAGTAAGCAAATTGGAAAATTAAAAAAAAAATGTAATACGTAATTCTTAATATCCTTCTAATTAAAATGTAATATCTTAATATTACATAAGAATGTAATTATATGCATTTGTTTCCTTTTCAGATGATTGCCTTATAATTGTGGGTGGTTTATCCTCAGCAATTAATTCAGCTTTGGAATCTGGTTACTTTTATAATTTAAGAGAAAATAAGTGGTTGGACCATAAAATAATTACATTGCCTTGTGCTCTCACTGGTTCAGCTTATATATGTATTAACCACCAGATAGCCGAAAATATAAAGGATTGTAAATATTAGGGAAAAGATAATTAAATTAATTTTTTAAAAAATTGATTAATTTGCTATTATTAAATGAGAAACTAAATCAAACTTGTTTCTAATGGATAACAAAATCAAAAATCAATTGAACAACAACAAAAGATAAAATCTCTGTAGAAGCTGCAAGAATTTGTTATATCTATGAGGTCAAATAAATCTTTCTCTCACCATGTTTCTTTTAAGCTAACTTTTAGCTATAATAAGGGTAAAGTCAAAGGTTGTGACCTCGTATGACCCTTTTTAAATAAATGTAACCACTGAGCTAAGGTCAGTATATATAATTTGGTTTATTTGCACTTAAATTGAAAATTAAACCTAAATTTAATAGCAATTCTTATTTGTTTTCATTGTGTTTTATATTTAAAAAAAAATAAAGAAAACTAAAGTAAATGAAAAAAAGTATACAAATTATAGACTTGGACACTGCTTTTATTTTATAGATAAAATGTTTTACATTTTTCTGTATCAATCATAGCATTGTTTTTTATTTATATTAGGTCAGTTCATGAAAAAATAAATAAATAAAGAAAGAAATACGGGAGAAATGAATGAAAAAGGTTTTTCTTTTATTTTTTATGTGAATGTCTAACGAGAGAAAAATTCTTTGTGGGGTAACTTAAGGCTCCGTGCCTGAGGCCTCTCTCACAGTCAGTAGGCAAAGACACGAGTTGGCTAGGAACAAGGTAACAAGTGGAGGTTCCTCTGTGAAATCACGTGGTGTCAGTGAGTTGAGAAGGTAAAATGATTTTGCTGCTTGACCCAGACGGATATGAGAGGGCTGCCACCACCAGTGTCTTGACTGCTGCTAACAGTACATTCCCAGAAAGGAGAGAGAGAGAAAGACTTTTATAAGACATTAATGTATATATTTGTGGATGCTGTACGGCTTTCTTGATGCTTGTAAAATTTTTCAATTTATTTCTACAATTTGAGAGAAGTTTATAAAATAAGATTATTTCCTGGTAAGCAGTTTTGTTTATTTTGATTTTTCTTTTAAATTTTATAACTATACCAAAAATTATATGTGTGTATAAATATTACAATGCCAGTGAGATTATTTAAAAAAAAAATAAGTTATTTAATTTTTCGTAAGTTAATCTATTTCAGCATGAATATCAAACAGTATTTTATTAAATATTTATATGAAGAAGAATTATTATTATTTTTTTTTGCCTGCTAATTTAATGCAGGATTCTATTCAATAACTGATAAAAAAATGAAATTTAAAATTAATTTTTCATGTAATGATAACTGTCAATAATAATTAGAGTATAATAATTTTTTTTATAACCTACGACTTTTTCGGGTTGTCATACAGTTAATATTTTACAGAACTCTTTTAAGGATACCGGAATTCACAGTTAGGGAAAGCATTTTTCTAAAAACATAATTCTTAAGAACATTTCATTTTTAATAATTGCTATTAACAAGTTTGATGTAATCTTGAAAATATAAAATTTTAGTTTTGTTAGTCTCTTGAAGTAGTAGGATGTATGTGTATATAGAAAATCCCATTTAAGAAGAATCTATTAAGCAATTGATTTTCCTTCCTCCAAAAAGTTGATAAAATTAATAGCTTCTTCCCTCAACACTTCTTAGGATTAAGAGGAATTCCACAACCATATTCTGATTATCCAAATGCATACACTATAAAATGAAATATTAAATCATCAACTGCCTCAACAATTTCACTTGTTGATATTCTAATGCTGATCTTTATTTTATGAAAAACATTAGCATCACATCAAAAATTAGTATTCTCGTTAAATTTGGCTTCCTCAGTAGAATAATAATGTTAATTATTTGGAGAGAGACAATAAAAAAAAAAAAATTAACTTCAAATTTAGTAAGGAAACACCAGGAAATAAGTTTTATTTTAAAGGAGCTGAACAGGAGATGCTATAGCATCCAGCATAGAAAGATCTTGCATTTTTTTTAATGCTCGATCTTTATGAATGAGAATTATTTTGCCTTGTCAGAAGCTTACTTTGTTAAGAGGGAGGGATCTCCTTTATTGATGTTTAAATCTGCAAAACTGTACGCTACTTGCTGATGCATATTATAAAATTGAATATAAAACCAATTGAAATGTTTAAAAAGTTCTTTCAAAACAGAAGAAAGAAATATAAAGAATCATTGAATGTTGTTTATTTATTGTTATTTAGTATAATACAAAAGTTCATTTTTCTCTTGATACAGAATTTTAAACTCTTTAAGTTTTACATTGAAATTACTTATTCAGAAGAAAATTTTTTGAAGTTTAATTAAGTATGTATCTTCATTTTTGTGTGAAATTTTAAAATCAAAATTTTTGAATTTTTGGATATTTACAAACTTTTAAATGCATGTATTATAAATATATTAGATGAAAAAAAAATTAAATATAGCATCAGGATATTATCAAAGTTTAAAGGCAGATAAAATTTTGATTCAAATTTAAAATTAATTTTTTATATGCCTTTAATTACTTCAGTGGAAGTAAAAGGATAGATAGGCCATATAAGAGTTCCACATATTTTTTGTACAATTTCTTTTTTAAAATTTCATTTTACCTATTTCCTGATGTTTCTCTGCATCCCCCTTTAGACATATTTCTCCATGTTCATCCCTTGACCTTAGGAGAGAGAGAGAGAGAGAGAGAGAGAGAGAGAGAGAGAGAGAGAGAGAGAGAGAGGAGCTCAGCTCAAACTCTACCTCTATTACATGCCTACTTGCTTGGCTTGGTTTGGCCTAGAGGAGAGTTCCCTCCAGTGAATGGAATGTGTGTAAAATGTGCGGCCTGTGCCTAAGGGTGCGAACTGACCCTGTGCCTGTTCTAGCATCTTTCAGGGAAGAAACATTTTTGCATGCGTTAGGTTCCGGGAGTTTGTAACTACTTACGTTTGGGTGTTACATGAAATGCCAATGTATGGGAATGGGGAAAAATGACTTGCTCCTAAGAGATCATAATAGGGGGGAAAAAAAAGAAAGAAAAGAAAAACTGAGTTTCTCTTGCCTGTGGGAAATGTAATTCAGTATCCTCCTTTCAACTCCAGTTAGCAAAAGATAATTTCTCATCCAGTGAATAAACTTGTGAATTCATTAGTGACACATTAATTACAGTAAAAGTATGCAAAATGGATAGTTGCAGTTATTTATTATGATCATAGTATTATTCAATAGCTGGAGATTATGATTGAAATTCTTAATATTAATTTTATACTGATATATACCAGTAATGATTGCATTAAAAATTTATTTTTATATTTTAGTTATGATCTAATATTGAAGAAAAGTTTTGAGTAACTTATATAATGTTTCTGAATTTTTCATTTTCTTAGTTTTAAGAGTATATTAGTCATAAAGAACTTTCATGGTTTTATTATTAAAATAATTAGAAAACAAAAATTTTAATTACTAACATTAAAATTACTGCACTTTTCACAGATATTGTGAAGATTCTGTTTTACACCAAACACTGAGAAACTCCTCCAGGAGCAAGCATACATTTATTTTTACTTCATATCTATCCCTTATATTACCATTCAAACCACAGTCCATCTACCTGAACACAGTCCTTCCTTCATCCATTCCTGTTTCAAATTTAACCTCTAAAATGAAACCTCGATCTGTGAGATCTTCAGCATTATTCATGCTGTTAGTATTCTGTACTGAAGCAACTTAAATTAATGAGACCAATAAATTTAAATTTTTTCCTTCTTCAGAAATCTTTAGAAGCCTGATTATCTTGAAAATTCAAAATCAATAAAATTCATTCTTCCAGAACAGCTAGCATAGATAGATTCAAGGGTATTTGAAGAATATACCTGATAGAATAGACAGAATGTTTATTAGTTTTATTGATAATTCTATTCAAATAAGCAATTTTATCAAGCTTTAAAAATTTCATTACTTAATGAAAATTTGATAAACACTTCTCAGTCATAAAAAATAAATTAAAACCAACATTAAGGCGAGACCCAAGTTCATTCAGCTTAGGATGATCTAACAAGCAAAGAGATATGCAAGAATCTCTCTATGCAACGTGGATCTATACGGTTCCTATGGTCATCATGTTACTGGAAAATGAGTTATTTGGAAGACAACTATTGTTGAATACTTGTGGAAACTATTTTGAACATTTTTCTGCTTGAAATAAAGTCCATTTAAACACAATTTGTTAAGAAATGTCAGATTCAAGTAAATGTTATTTGCAGTGAAGATTGCCTTCTTTGCATACACATTAAAAAAACTTTGTCAATTAAAAAACCAATCAGAGAAAACACAGGCTCCCAAATGTACCGTAAATTTCGGAATATAATACGCATCTGAGTGCAACAAGAGTCCAATTTTATTTTCTGAAAAAAATTCCCTTGTGTAATAAGCATCCATGTGCATCACAAATAATACAAATGAGCATCACATTACAAAATAATATCTATCTATTGTGTATAGATTGTTTAATTACTGTAATGTACCATCAGACTAAACTTCATTCATTTTCAAACTCTGATTACTATATACAATTTTTAATAGTATACAGAATACTATACGCATTATGCAGTGATGATTTTTTTAACTTTTAGTTTGCATATTATGCATATTCCAAAAATTATGGTAATTATTTTATTGTGCATACTAGCCCAATGAACTTTGTATATTTTTTAATTTTTCGAAAAAATACTAGTTTTTTTTTCAGTCTTTTTAAATGGATATGTGGAAGCTCAGCTTCCTTAAAAATAACATTTATTTTTCACATTGAATACAGCATTTTTTTAACACTTAGCATTTAATTGAGAAGTGTCTTCAAGTTATGAAGTTCAAGTAAAAAATTTCTAAACACAAAAATAGTTTCTCCAAGTATTCAACAGTAGCACTCATTTAAATTTCTGAATTTTCCATAAGTAATTATTTCCTGATCTCTTTTTAAATGTTTGTTTTAATTTAAAAATTGTTGTCGTTGAGAGATTTTTATGAATTTCCATTTATTAATTAGCTTTTCTTCTCAACACTTCATTTTCTTAAAAAAAGAAGTTAATTTTACTCAGGTTTTCAAACAGTTTTTATAAAAGTTTGCCACAAAAGCAGCAGGTAATTGGTGAATGAATTTTTGCAATAGCTTGAGGGGACATGTTAATTTAAGAACTTCTGAGAAACTAAGTTTAAGAAAAAATTTATAGTTGAGTGAAAACTCTAGTTAAAAAAACTTTTAACAAGCTTCTACTATTAAATGTACAAACCATTTTATATCTTAACATTTATAAACAATTTACCTGTGCTTTTGAAAACGTTTTATTTTATTTTGTTTTATCTTAATCATTTCATATTAAATAGGATGATTATCAGTTTCTCCATTTAAAATTGGAATTTGAGAACCTTTTTAAAGAAATGTTTTTCTGTGTGCTGCAAAATTATTTGCAAACTGTATCTCAAAAATAATTTTAATGTACAATTCTTCAATTTGTCGGAAGAGGATTCTTTTGGATTTGTACCCAGTTTTGGATTATGGAATTTTCATAGAATTTTCTTTAATTGTGAGCTGGTTCTCCAAATTTTTAAAGCAGTCGTCAAGCTGCTTTACAAGAATTTTTTTTAAAATTTTTATATGATATAAAATGGCTTGTATATAAAGTTTATTCGTTTTGCTTTGTACATTTAATTGTTGAGGCTTGTTAAAAGTTTTTTTCATTCAACTATATAGGTAATTTAAAAATGTAGTATTCACGATGATGATGATGATGATGTGGAGAAAAATTTTATAGAATTTGTGTATAGTGTGTATTTATTTATTTACAAATTATTATCAGGATATAACCTGGTATTATAATTTCTCCCATCCTTGAACTCTTTCATGAATTATTCCCTTATCAGCTGCTATATTTATTTATACCTCAAACAATTATGAAAAAGAAGGGCAAAAAAGTTGTTAAATGTGAACAATTGTTTACTTAACTATTGTAATTGTTATAGATAAGCCGGAAACAACACATAATTTTATTTTATTTATTTGAGATTAAAATAATAACGGAAGTAGTATTTTTTTTCCTTAATAGGTGCAAAGATGAATGCATTAATTAGCTTAACGTTAATCCTGTCTTTTACTCAGGTAAGATGTTCTTAAATCATATTTGACGTTTTTTTTGTCCAGCAGTCTTTTACATTCTATAATATGAGAAAATTAATGAGTTCAGTTGTTTTGGATACTGATGTTTGATATTACTAATTTAAATATAGAATTCTTAAAATTAATATAATATTTGAGTTAAAAAATCATATCAGATTATTTTTATTAATAATAAGAATAAATATGTTTCTTAAAGAATGGATTGAATGATGGATAAAATGAAATGATTTTTTAAAGTAATTAAGCCAAATGTAAAGGTTAGCTTCATTGCATTATTTCTTTCATTAGAAAGTAATATACATAAAGGGTTGAACTTATTTACATAAACGCTTAAGTAATTTTACACAACTTTTCCTTCATTACTTAAATAAATAATGTTGGTAAACTGTTAAATCATTCAGTAGAGGATAAAATGAAAGCCAAGGTTATTGCCCTGAGTGATAATGTTTACAATTCACTGGTTGGATTTCAAGGTTTTTAAATAAGATTTTATTTCCTTTTATCTTGGAGAGAGTAGCTTTAAGATTATTTTAAGTTTCTTTTTTCCTTGGGTAATTTATTTGAAGTTAACACGTTAATGTTTAAAAATTTAATTGAATGGCTTTATCATGCAATGGAATCTATATTGATTTATGTATTGATATATAGGAAAACAATTAGATGAGGAGGAAAAGTTTCATTGTTATCTTTCATAGGTCATAATAGATAGATCATGCCTACTTGAAAAGGGTTTTGATACAGTCTGTTTAAATTGAATATTTACATCAAGAAAATATTCATTTAAATTATTAAAAAAAATATTAAATATTCAAAAACTTTATTATTATTTATAAAATTGAGAGTATTGATTGATAATATATGTTAATATGCTTTTATTCTTTTCCTTAATTAATTTTTATAATTTTAATTTTCCTTAATAAATTTTTTCATTAATGCATATTTTTGAATTTTTGATTCATTTTCAATGGAAAAACTAAACATTGAATTATTCAATATGAAATATTAAAAAAAATATATAAAAAAAAAAAAAAAAAAAAAAAAAAATACTTCTTATTGACCAATCTATATGTGGTGGCCTATGTTTTCATCCATTCCAACTCAAAAACATTTTTCACCGAAATAGACTTAAAAACTTATTTTTCGAGAAAGTAATGTTGAAAATTTATAAAAATAATTCTCCATTTGTTCATATGTGTATATATGGTGTATACAATTTTGTGCAGTTAATTCTTCTGAAATGGCAAACAGCAAAACCAAATGAAACCAATTATTGACGGAATAGGAAAGAGAATTCCACAGCCTGGACTCAAACCAGGAACCGTTGGCTAATCGCACTAATATACTAGTAATAAAAAGTCTTATGAGATGAATAATCTTTGTAAATGAAATGTTTTGCTCTGATGAGCTATTTTGATAGTCTTAAGGGTTTTTTGTCTCCCCCCCCCCCCTTCCCCAACTGAATCCCCACCCCCCCTTATGTGGAAATTTCATGAAAAAATTTCCATCTCCACATACTATGCTTGTTTGTTTGGTACAGAAGGTAGATTATCACTGTGTTGGCTACCAACGATAAGCTGGGCACATATTCCTATGAGGGTATTTTGCACCACCATAACGAATGCTATGACATGACAGTAGCAGCCGTAACTGATGGGTTCAACAAGGAAGGACTGCTGGTGGACGCACGACCAGTACCTCTCACCCCCCAGCTGCTGGGCATACAGCACTGATCACTCAGCAAATGGGTCCAAAAAAATAATTTTGCCCCAGCAACGGGTCCATCAAGTCATTCTGGCTTGCTTAACTCCACTGATAGAAAAGCCATCGGCAAAACAACCAAGCCACCTCTATTACACTCGTAACTAAATTTTGTGCATCTGACTCCTGTAAAATGGAATCTCACTGACAAGGGAACCCCAGATAGCCTTTTTTTGCGTGCAAGCACACCGTGGAAGCGATAGCGTTGCGTGCCAGTGAAGCGCCCCGGAAGTGCGCAGAGTTCAAAAAACATGGCGGAAAGAAGGGAAGCAAACTTGTTAGCGGCGATCGACAAAGAATTGCAGTTAGAGCACTGTTATTAAGCATAAAACCTTAATTTTGCTGTACAATTATACGTCTCGAAATAATTTATAAGATGAGGTAGGCATCCATGAATACTATTTTTATTTAAAATTATAAAGCACTGCGATACATACCCCCTCACCAACGCAACATATTATTCGACGTTGCACATGAAGCCAGCCCCATGTTTGATTACCGAATTATTTAATAAAATGAAATAATAAATTAAGGAAATGGTTATTAATTACTCTAGACATTTTTTTACTGGAAGGCAATTAGCTAATTGTAATAATCTATTTTAAAAACTAAGTTTGTTTATAAATTTGAGAAGCCATTCAATTGCCATCTGCTGCTGTCTATTTCATCTGAATTGGATTCTTGCTTATTGCTGTGAGTAGTGGAAGAAAGAAGTTCCGTTAAGCGCATTAATACACCGCTTTAACAATGGCTCAAATTTTTTTGTTTTCGTGGTTTATTTTGAAAGAAACAAAAATCCGCACTCTCTTATTTTGCAAGCATCTATTGTAGCTTCAATTGAGTAACATATTTCAATTTGGTGGAAATCTATGACATACATGTACGAGGGATTCCCTTGTGAGATGAATAATTTTTAAATATAAGTTGATGGGAGATAACTTAAATTGAGGTTTGAGAGATAGAAATTATTATTATTATAAAATAATTAAAAATTTTACACTGCAAAACTGGATTAGGAATGTGCAAGAAGAATTAAGTCATATTGGGAAGCCTGTGTGAATTTTCTATTCTGCCATATCAATTTATTTTGATATTACTTTTATTTTTGCCTCTCCTCTCTAATACCTTGGATATGGTAAAGTGACTCGGAAAATAATTCTAAACATCAAGCTGTTCCTTAATGCTCTTTTTTAATGAAATCTGAATGCCTGTAGCTTTTAAATAAATTGTCCAAGTTTGTAAATATATGCTGCAAATTTTGATATAATGTGAGATGATAAACTTAATGGTGAATAAAAACTCTTTAACCACAACTAGAGAGTGTTGTGGTTAAAGAGTTTTTATTCACCATTAAGTTTATCATTATAATTATCCACATAAAATTTATCGTTGTTTTAATAATGTGAGATGATATTTTACCACAGATGCAATTTTGAAATTTATGAGAGTTGAGCCTCATAGATTTAAATTGGTGATTATGATTTGATTTTACTCTGCTCTTCCAGAACCTTAAAATTAATTTAATTTAAAACTGTAACAACTCAGAATAGCTTGGTTTAAGACTATGAAAAATATCCTTATTTCAGTAGTATGGTCAGAATAAAGGTTTGGGAGGGGCTCAAAACCAAAGAAACAGGAAATGAGTTTGACAAATAAAAATAAACAAACATACCTATATACACAAAAATTAGGGGAGAGTGGGGTTGGTTCAGATGAAAATCAAATTTTTTCTCCCTGTGGATTAAATCATGAACCAAATAGTGAATGTGTATATCGTATTTTGTACTCAAAACCTTTCGTCATTTACTTGTACATGTGATTTTTCAGTAGTCACACGATAATCTATATATTTTGTATATTAAAAAAAAAACCCTCTACAATGTCCGAAGCAAACCCTAAATGTGGGGTTGCTTCGGACTGTTGCAGGGTAGTTTCGGATAAACTGCTTTTCGCCATTTTAATGAAATACAAGGTAACTTTATTATCAAAAGAGCATGAAAATGTTATCACAACTTGCCTAACATTATCACATTATGAAAAATCACAATCACTTGACTAGCAGTTTCGTTTCATTTAGAAGCAGGGCTAACAGACGTGACATTTCTACTGCGGCTTTCATTTTCTGTATCTTCTGATGCTCGCTTCATATCTTCCCTGGAAGGAAGATCTTGCCCTCTTTTCCTTTTGTAAGTTCTAACCAAACGCGTCCGAACCAACCTTCTTTGTTCTGTCCGAATCAACCCCACCATGCCAGAAATCAAATAAAACCTTGTTAAGGCCTAACGACACACATGGCCAAAATGAAAATGCAACACGTTTAAGTATAGTACTGTCCCTCAGGAATAAATGTCTAACTGCTAATATTTCTCGTGTAACCTCTCTACAAATTCACGAACAAACCTGCCTCAAAATTTTTTTCACACCCTGAAAACAAATTTTATTTCTTATTTTGTTGTGTTCTGGTGAATAGATTTTAATAATCTGTATAGTGTCGCACACAAGGGATAATGACCTGATAGCTCCTACCACCTTTTCATGGGTGGGCGGGGGAAACTTTGAAATTTTAAATGGGAACACTTATTTTATGTTGTAGGTTCAGATTCTTCTTTTTTCCATAGAATCTGAATCTGCAAAAAAAAAAAAAAAAAAAAAAAATGGGGTTCCCCTTTAAAATTTTAAAATCCCCCCCCCCCCCCTCCTACGAGACGTGTATTTTTCGAGATATTAGACCATTCTGGGACATTTTATTCACCTCTTAAGTATCATTGATAAAGCCAAGAATAAAAGGCGAAACCGGTCGGAATTCTATGAGTTTTTTTTCTGATATATACTGCAAGGCCTCCATCAACTTCATTAATATGGTTATGATAACACTTGTTTTTCCTAGTGTTGCAATTTTAATGGCTAGCAACGTGTAAGGAAAATAAAAGAAGACACTACAAGTTTTATTTGAGATTTTTTTGGAATGGCTATCAGTCATATAAATGAATTCTGTATTAATGTAAATGTTATAATTGTCGAATAAAGAGGAATAAATGAATCGCCAGATGAGACTTTAAATGATAAATTTCAATTTATATGCGTTATCATGAGTTTAAGAATTTGATAGTTTTTTTTTGTTTTTTTTTAATTTTCACTGATTATTGATTTTTCACAAATTATTACAGATATTAGCTGATACATGGAATCCAGAAGCTCAGACTAGGCCTGAAAATATGCCTGCACTCCAGTCTTTGGATGTTACATGTTATAAAAACCATATGATGGTCACAGCAGAGTTTAATAACAAATTTTATGGTACTATATTTTCTAAAGGTAGCTCCAATCAAGAGGGTTGCGTTTATGTGTTTCCTAATTCAGGAATGATGAGATTTCAGTTTGATATTCAATATGATAAGTGAGTATTTCTTTTTTATTTTTGTATCTACATGTATTTGTAAATTCTAATCTAGTTGCCCCAATTAATTCCAATCATGTGTACAGATAATGTAAAAAAATAGAAGTAATATATCCCTGATAAAAGAATAACATACCAGTAGTATGCTTGGTGTTTTAAACCTTTAAGGTCAAAATTCTATGGATGGTAAAGGACTGACTGTAAACTGAGTGTTTTGAAATGGGGGATCAAAGTTCGAAAATGCATGTTTCAGCCATCAGTGAGATCTTGAACGGATTTTCTCTTACAAGCAGAGTTTTCACATAAGCGGAGTTACGTATGTCATGGTTTTCTCAACTGGGTCATTGATATGGTCTTCAAATGTGCTGTCTTCTCCTTGGATGGTTGACTATGGCATTCACGGTATCTAAGATCGGGTCTTTTTCAAAATTGGTTTGATTGTTGAGGATCTTCTCACAGTCAGTTTTCAAGTGCTTCTTTATCTCCAGGGCCTCAAATGTCAAAATCTTTGTGTTGCCTTTCAAATTTTAACAAGGTCATGATGTCCTCTATGGTAGCAAACCGTTTAGCCCGAGACCATTTTATTTATTATTGTTGGTTGTCATTTTTGGTTTTTATGCTGTTGTGGATGGTGTTATTGTTGCCAGATTGAATTTAGAAATTTAAATGTGTTTTGTCGGTTTGATTGGATTTGGTTATTTAATTGTTTTATTTAATAACTGCAGTAAGCGTCTTTTGATTATTCTTATTGCTGATTTTTTTTTTTTTTCAAAATGCCATGGCATAGACAGTCTTCTTTGGATAGAAACACAGCTGGGGCTAAAAGGCAATGTTTGGCTTCAAACAATGAAAATAGTGTAGAAACACAAGGCATATGTGATCCATAACTGTGTTGCAGTCACATCTCAGAAATGAGACTCAGTCTTTAGACAGAAGTAGACAACTAGTATTTGATAAAATTATACAAAAAATATAAACTGACCTTATAATCTGTGGATACATGTATAGAGATGAAGGAAGGAAACCACTTGTCCACAAAAACGAGTTTAATATACCATAAATGTATAGTTTGGCTATAGCCATCTTGTATACATTTATGGTATATTAAACTCATTTTTGTGGACGAGTGGTTTCCTTCCTTCATCTCTAGACAATTAGTATCCCAAAGAAATTGATTTTGTAATACAATATTTTGTATGATATACTTTTCTGATTTAAATTTTAGTTTTAATAAAGAAAATTTTCACTAAATGCTGGGTCTTAAATAAACACTGGTTTCGATTAATTGTGGGGCAGGAGGGTCATGACCATTGTGACAAATAGACGCCCGGGCCTTTATTCAAGATTTAACAGTGTTCATACACATGATCAGCACCCAACTGAACTGCAAGACTTTAATTGGAAGTTCGTAATAAAATTTTAATACCACGGTGCTAGCTAAAACTTGGCATGAACTGTCTTTTTGTGCGAGATGTGCCTCACATGCATCGAAGATCACGTAGAACGAATTATAAAAGTAAAATTATTATGTTGAAAAAAAAAAATTGGGGGGTCCCATTTGAAATTTCAAAGTTGTCCCCTACCGTTGTCCCCTACCCTATCCCCTACGAGGGGTGCAGGGGGCTAATTTTTGCACTGTTAAATAGGTTTCAAAAAAAATATTTAACATGACGTGTATTTTTTTAGTTATTAGACCGTTTCTGGACTTTTTATTCACCTGGTATATTGCTTATTGTATGTTATATATCTCGTCAAAGATGGCGATATTGTCATCAAATTCGTATCTCTATGGTTTATGATTCGTCTATTTGTGCTTTTCAATTGTATTCACCACCTTTCACAACAGGGATAGTCTAGTTATATTGTTTTAACCCTTTTACTGTGTAAAGAGCATATAACCATTAAACTTCCATTACCCTTTAAAAAACTTCTTGTTATGCTGAAGAAGTGGATAATTTCATCATGTTAACAATGACAGTTAAATTTTTTAAAATAAATACATGTTAATAAATATTTGTTAATTATTCAAATAATTTTTATTTGACAGATGCGGTACAAATCCTGATCTGAATGGAAAATTATACGAAAACACTATTGTCATTCAATATGGAAGCGATTTAATAGAAGTATGGGATGAGGCAAAGAGATTACGGTGTGAATGGTTTAATGATTATCAGAAAACGCAAGCAGCTAATCCGCCTGTTCTCATTGATGAATTAGAGGAGGTAAATATTAAAATATTAATTCTGTGTAAAGCAAACAATTACTTAAGAAAAATTTTAGTCATTATATGAAGACTATCCAGAAAGTAATATCCATTTTTAAATATTGCTGCTGTAGCACTGCATGATTGTGCACATGCCTGCTGAGTGTAATGATTTATTATTATTGTGCTGCTGCCATTTTCGTGCCATTCGTCTGCTTCATGGCAATTGTTTAGAATTTTCATAAAATCAAGACATTTTGCCATGCATGAAATTCATTCTTTGATTTGTTTTATGAACACAAAGAACATTAAATTAGCTGAAATCCACTGTCAAACTTGTGAAGCCTAGGAACATAAGTGATGAGTGGTTCAGTGGTATGGAGTGTGGCTTTATAATGTGAAAATGTGCATGATGAAAAATAGAGGGACCAACCATCTTTGGTGAATAATGATTTGTTGCCTGGAGTTGACAAGGAAGTGAGAGAGAACAGGTGATTCTCTATGATGTCGCTCTCCCAGCAGTGCCCCCAAATTTGGTTGGTATGTGGTTTATTTCCATTTTTGTGACAAGGGAATACAACACCTGGTGAAACACTATGACAATGGTGGAAACTATGTAGAACAGTAGTTTAAGATGTGTTCTTGAAACATCAGCAAACAATGTTTTCTCATTTTTTTAATGTCTTACAGGAACTTACTTTCTGGACAATCCTCTTCAAATTGAAGATTACCAGTAAAATACTTTTCTCCACATAAAGTTTTAAATTTTTCGTAATATTTTAGGTTCAACAAGAATTTGTTGGCGATCACGTTGAAGTTTGGATGGAAATTCAAGAAGGCAAAGGACCTTGGGGAAGACAGGTGACGGGAATCGTTCCCCTTGGAAGCACGTTGACTTTAGTGGTTGCAATTAACGATCCCAGCAAAGAATTTGACATGTTGGTCAGATCCTGTGTAGCATCTGATGGAGTAAGACAACCGTTAATGCTCTCTGACGAATTTGGTTGTATAATGCGTCCTAAAATGTTTTCTTCATTCAAGAAAGAGAAAGTTCAAGATGCACGTGCTACTGTTATCACTTATGCACACTTTCCAGCATTCAAATTTCCAGATGCTTTATCCGTACAAATGCAATGTCGAGTTATGATATGTCGTCATTCGTGCCCAGAGCACTGCCACGGACAGACTCCTACTGGCACTAACAGGCAAAGTTTGATTCAGTCTCGAAGTGATACGGGAAAACCAACAGAAAAAATTCTGAGAGCGACATTAATGGAAAACACACCTTCAAGTAATAATAGGAACGCTACAGAAAATAGTCACGAATACGATGGTGCAGGTCGAATTGCACCTGTCGTAGGGCCACGTCTGTTACGATTCCGTAGAAGTGCTGATGGTAAATCGGATCAGGAATATGGAGTAGCACAAATGTTTCAAGCAATATCAAATTCGGATTTAGCATTTTTGCCTAGCGAAGATGACACAATCAGTATATTGGCAGGTCATGTTGCAAATGATGGGTCTCTTTGTTTACCAAAAATAAGGTTTACCTTAATAATAATATCTGTTGTGTCTTTAGCTTTACTTGCAGTGGGAACTGCTATAATAGTGTGTTATCGTCACTTCAAACTACAGTCTAAAACTGAAAAAGTTAGTTCAAACAGTAAAAGCAAAAAGAAATAAAAACTTGGACAAAGGAAAAACAAAACTCAATTCTAACTTATTTTCCGGAATCACATAAAAAAAACAACTTTTAAGATGAATGTTCAAATTATCTTGATACCATTCACTTCACAAGAGTGCCGAAAATCTTGATTTTATTTAACACTGTAAATATATTTAACACACATTTCAGGTATTTTTAAACGTTTACTATAGTTTTTAACCTATTTATTGCAACTTTTTATTATTAAATGAAATAAAAATTTTAATTTTATACAAACCCGAGAACATATTTTTCCTAATTAAATATAAATATTCATTAAAGATAAGTTTCGTTGCAGCACTATTTGAAAAGTCAAGCTTCAATTAAGTGTCTCAAATCTTTAGGGTCAAAATTTACAGATGGTAGAGGACTGGTGATTTTTATTATGAGCTTTAGCTAAGAGTTACTTATAAGAATGCATGTTTGGTTTGTGTGTTTATCCATCTGGCTGTCTGTTGTTTGCACAATATTTGAAAACTGATTAATTTTTCAAATACTGTTTTCGACAATATCACAGGGATCCCAGATTTTCAAAACCAAAAACTGGGACATTTAAAAAACTGTCCTGATTTTCAAAACAAAAAGCTGGGACACTTAAAAAGTAACCTGAGAAATAAGCACAATGTTAAAACATTTTAATTTTTAACCCTTCTTTGTAATTTTTTGCTTACAGACTCCATGCCTAAATGTTTCACGTATGCACTTTTATTGTACTAAACTTCATTTTTTGTTTTTATCTGCACTGTGGACAACACCATTTTTAATCTGGCAATCTGCAATTCGTATCTGGAAAAATTCCGAGCGATTCAAGAGCTACAAGAGACAAATCCTGGTAAAATCTGGGTAATAAAAAAAACACTAGCCTTGCATAGAAGCAAGTGTGTAGAGATGATGCATCAGCTGAAAGTTTTACTACAGAATGCTAAGAATATGATCATGGCTAGAAACGCATTTGTTAACAAAATCATTAAGTGACCATTTTCATTCAAACATTTACCTGATTATGAAAACACAAGCAGTAATTTCTTTCTACCGTTACTTTTCGACTGTTTATGCCAATCTTGTGGCAACAAGCACGTGTTTCCTCAAAACTGCATCTGCTGATGCGAAGTAAGCACTAAAGACAGCTGACATTTTTCTTGCTAGATAAAGCAGCAATCTCTCGGTTGCTCCACTTCGTCAAAAAATAATTTAATCATGTTTTTATTTTTTTAAGATGCAAATAATTTTAACACAATCAAATACCGGGACAATTAACGTCCCAAATAAATGTTTTCGGAACACGGGGACAACTTTTGAAAAACTGGGACTGCCCCGGGAAAACCGGGATGTCTGGGATCCCTACAATATGATCATGAAGATCTTAGATCGGTTATATCAACTTTTAAGGCTTTTTCGTGGACCACTTCAAGTCTAAAATAGCATGTCATATAACACTCGATTTTTCTGGAATAAATATACTGTTAATTTCTGTTTATCTTTTAAGCATTGTTGACGTGAGCATGTGCATGTGACAATCGTTTGTCACGGCTAAAGCTCTTTCTTGGAATGTTTGCAAGATTTTATTCTATATTGAATATCATGTGTTTAAATAGTAAAAACATATGCAAATTATACACAGGCCATGAAGAAAATTGATCAGGTTTTAGAAAAAAAATTGGATTGAAACTGTGTCATCCATTTGCACAGCTTCGTGTGGGAGTCAAGTGTTCTCCCCAGGCCCTTTTGAAGGGACACACCATCCAGCTACCTTTGGTGTGTCCACAAATGATTGTCCCATTTTCATGATTTATTGTAGGTGTATTATTTAACATACCATCAAGAAACTTTGCAAATACATAGAGCAACTCACCAAGTTTTTTTTGGAAAATGTCTGGCAGATCTATGTTGCCGTTTGCGGCCGTTAGAGGGCTACAGCTGCAAAATTGATGGAGCGGTCGTGTCGGAAATGATGATCAAGAAAGCTGCTATGGCCTCCACGCTCCTCTGACTTAACCCCTTGTGATTTTTTGTATGGGGGTATTTGATGGACTTAGTGTTTGTGCTGCTATTACTGGCTGATTTGCCATTACCTGGCTCGTATCACCGATCTTTTGCTCAATTGACAGTCCCCAGGTTCATATACCAGCAGCACAAACACTAAATCTATCAAATACCCCCATACAAACAAGTCACAAAGGGTTAAGTCAGGGGAGCGTGGAGGCCATGGTAGCTTTCTTGATCATCATTTCCAACATGACCGCTCCATCAATTTTGCAGCTGTAGCCCTCTAGCACCCGCAAACGGAAACATAGATCTGTCAAACATTTTTCAAAAAATCTTGGCGAGTTGCTCTATGTATTATCTATGTATTTGCAAACTCGTGATGATTTGTTAAATAATACACCTACAATAAAATCATGAAAAAGGGACAATCATTTTTGGACACCCTGTATAATGTTTAACTTTCACGATCATTTTGGCCATGCTCCCGAATAGATAGGACATGTGTGCCTATTATAACTTTTACTTACTTTTTGATACTCTATCCAAATCTGAAGTCAAAATCAAAAAATTCGAAAAAAATTACCAACAGAACAATCGACTTTGCAAATACAGTAATGATCCTTTTAACATCATTACGGTAATGTAGTACCATGCATTCTCAACTCCTTATACGATTAAAATGTAAAAGTAGCTATCTTATCACCCTTCAGAAAATATCTGATTGGTTATTTAAGAATCTGTTGATCAATAAAGAGAAAACAATCTGCATAAATTAAGGATTTTCAGATGGGAACCCAATGATGAAAAACGCATGTTTTAGACACCACAAGATATTGAATGAGTAATATGTGTGAAAAATGTCTTTTTAAACTGCTTTCATTTTTACAGCAAATAAACAATTTTTTTATTCATAAACCACTTAAACCTCATAGCAACAACTTAAGCTTAGAGCAAGTCAAGTGTTCAAAGTGGCAACCACCAGTCTCAATGCCTGCACTTGTTCAAATATCATAACTAAAATGTCTAAAAATCTTATGTGGATAATGCCTATGTACAACTTAAGAATAAAATAAAACTTTTCTTCCACAACGAAACAGTAAATGAAAAAACATAAAAAGAAAAAGAAAGAAAATAAAATGAAAAAATACAACCTGAATCTGTACGTGCTTTTCGAAAGCGTTGCTTTCATCATTCAGCAGCCAAGGAGCACCTCGAGAGAACTTGAGAGAACTGACTTAGAATGGAACAAGCTGAGTATTTATAACGGACAGAAGCCAATCAAGACAAAAAGATCAAGGGTAAAATTATTGATTGGGTAAGTGCGTCACCCATTGGATCAATGTTGACTCATTAATAGGGCCCCTATCTGAGTAATAATTTTTTCTGTTTTTTGAATGGCTAAGCTTTCAAAGGCATCCAGAAGGTGTTTCTTGTTTATTGACTCAATAAGTTTTACATTGCTTAATGAAAATTCATGGCTGGTATCTAAAGAGTGTTTGGCTATAGATGACTGATTGCTTCTACCAAATCTTGTGTGTCATGTGTTCTTTGAATCTTGTTTCAATATTACGAGAACAAGATTCCTTTGTACATCGTGGGGCATTGGGAACATTGGCCTCGTATATTCCTGATTTCTATAGTGGTGGAATCTGGTCCTTTGGGTAATGCATTATCACACATTATTACCCAAATGACCAGATTCCATCACCACTACAGAAATCAGGAATATACGAGGCCAGATGTTCCCAATGCCCCATGATGTACAAAGGACAGACTTCCCGTAATATTGAAACAAGATTTAAAGAACACATGAGACACACAAGATTTGGTACAAGCAATCAGTCCCTCTATAGCCAAACACTCTTTAGATACTGGCCATGAATTTTCATTAAACAATGTAAAACTTATTGAGTCAATAAACAAGAAACATCTTCTGGACGCCTTCGAAAGCTTAGCCATTCAAAAAATATAAAAATTTATTACTCAACTTAGATAGGGGCCCTATTGGCGAGTCACCATTGATCCAATGGGTGAAGCACTTGCCCAATCAATAATTTTACCTTGATCTTTTTGTCTTGATTGGCTTCTGTCCGTTATAAATACTCAGCTTTTTCTATTCCAAGTCAGTTCTCTCGAGGTGCTCCTTGGCTGCTGAATGATGAAAGCAAAGCTTTCGAAAAGCGCTTACAGATTCAGGTTAGTATTTTTTCATTTTATTTTCTTTCTTTTTCTATTTATGTTTTTTCATTTCCTGTTTCTTTGTGGAAAAAAGAGTTTTATTTTATTCTTAAGTTGTACAAATATTCCTAAGTTTATTGTACAAGGGTAAGTCAATATATCGGGTTAATAACAAATCCCAGAAAGGTCTAATATCTCGAAAAATACAAGTCTTGTCAAAAAAGGAAAAATACGTGTATAATATTTTTGAAAGCTATTTAATGGTGCAAAAATTAGCCTTCTCCACCCCTTGTAGGGAGTAGGATAGGGGGAAACTTTAAAATTTAAACAGGAGCTCCCAATTTATTTTGTAGATACGGATTCTACAGAAAAAATATTACATGAATTTTACCCAAAAAATTTTTTAAAATCTTTTGTAGACGGCGCTGTAATTGCAAAAAAGTCAAACTAGAGCGAATATCTCGAGAAGTTCACTTCAAATCAAAAAAGCATCCAATATTATTTAAAGTGATGATATTTAATAGTGCTAAAATTAGCCCTCGCCACCTTTTCAGGGGTGGGCGAGGGGCAACTTTGAAATTTTAAATGGGAACCCCTATTTTTTTTATTGTAGATTCAAATTCATCAAATTTCTTATCACGGTTTTTTACGGTAGATGGCTCTGTAGTCAGAAAAAAAAGTAATTTGAATGTCTCTGGAAAGGGTGGGAGGGGCTCATTTTAGCACTATTAAATACGGTAGCTTTCAAAAAATATTGGATACTTTTTTTGATTTGAAGGGGTTGCTGAAGATATTCACACAAGTTTGACTTTTTTGCAATTACAGCGCCATCTACAAAAGATTTAAGAATTTTTTTTAGGTAAAATTAATGTAATTTTTTTCGTAAAATCCGAATCTGAAAAAAAAAAAAAATTGGGGTTTCCATTTGAAATTTCAAAGTTGTCCCCTACCCTATCCCCTATGAGGGCTTCACGGGGCTAATTTTGGCACTATTAAATAGTGTTCAAAAAATATTTGAATCCTATTTTTTTTTTTTTTTTTTTTTACAAGACCTGTAATTTGTGAGATATTAGACCGTTCCAGGACTTTTTATTCACCCGGTGTAAGTCGCAAAATGGCATTGAAATGAAAGTTAAAATAGCTATCTGCTGAAATTTGGTTTATTTTTTAAAATAATCTCTATGAACATTTAGCCACTTGTCCCAGCATTTCACAAATTCCTCAAAGCCAGCAGCGAAGGTTTGTGGTTGGTGTTGTAGCCAGCTGGTAATTTCCCGACAGACCCCAGAATCGTATCTTGGAACCAGTGAGCATCCAGGTGATTCTTCAGTGGGCCGAAGAGGTGAAAGGTGAATGGTGCCAAATCCAGACTGCAGGCAGATGTTCCAGTCATTCCTAACCTAATGACCATATGTGAGTGACTGTGTTACTCTGTATAGAGCTTTGTATGACCACTATTTGAAATTTCACTTATACAGGGTGTCCAAAAGTCTGGTAACATGGCAGATATCTCAAAGCTGCCAGGTAGGCGAGATCTGATGAGAGTGGTTTATAAGTAATAGGGGGGTGGGAAATTCATTGCCACACTCAAATTTGACTTTGACCCCCAAATTTAAGGTCATCCATTTGTTAACTCGAAAACTATTAAAGATAGAGAAAAATTTCCAATGGGGGGTACCCTGTAGAGCAACACCACAGTAGTCTAAAAACAATTTACCTTGAAAGATTTTGAGAAAATGGGCAAGAAAGAGTCGCTCAATGTCAGGGTGAGCTGGTTAGGTTGGCTGAGGTTTCTAACACATTTGAATAGCAGTGAAGCACACTCTTGAGTGAATCTTTCTCACCCATTTTCACAAAATCGTTCAAGGGGAAGGGTGTGATTAAAAATTGTTTTTAGACTAATGTGGTGTTGCTCTACAGGGTAGCAATTGGAAAATTTTCTGTCTTTAATAGTTTTCGAGTTAGCAAATGGATGACCTTAAATTTAGGAGTCAAGGTCAAATTGAGTCCAGCAATGAATTTCCCACCCCCCTATTACCTATAAACCACACTCATCAAATCTCGCCTACCTGGCAGCCTTGAGGTATTTGCCATGTTACCAGACTTTTTGGGCCTCCTGTATATCTCAGACAAAGCCAGCTCAGTGGCCAAGTGCGCTAAGGCACAGGTCTTGTCATTTTCAAAACCAGTAAGTCATGGGTTTGAATCCCACTGAGGACATGGATATTTGTGTTTGTCTCTTTACTAACAATCTTGGAAGACCAAACAAAGCATCGGTAGGATGATCTCTTGCTAGGCTAATTTTCCAATAGATCCAATTACAATGTGTTTCAGCCGTACTGCATCAGAAACAGTCATAACTGGTCGATATAGGAAAGGAGTTCTCCTCCTTCAAGACAACACCAGACTTCATATGGCAAAAATGATGAAAGAGGTGATACACACTCTTGGCTGGGAAGTTCTCCCTCATCCACCGTACTCTCTGATATCTTCCCTTCAGATTATCATGGTGTTTGTCTATGGACAACAAACTCCGGCTCAGCAGTTTCAAAGCCAAGATGATGTCACGTAGGCGGGTCACAAAGTCTTTTGCTTTTAGAGAAAAGAATTTACAAAAAAGACATTGATAGCTTGTAACTCATTGGGAAAATGTAATTAAGCTGAGGTGATTATTTTGATGAATAAAATAAATGAACAATAATTTACTGAGTCGTTATTAATGAATGATGATAACAGCACAAACTGCTTACTTTTGGGTTGGTTCTCTTTTCTTTTGCTAAAAATTATATGAAAATGGATTTTTTAAAAAAAAAGCTCGCTTTTATATGATAAAAAAAAAAGTGTATTAAAAAAAATATATTAATTTATTTTTTCAAACTTTTACTGGCGCTCATATTATCTAAGGTTAAATGCCACTAAAAAGAAAGCAAGGAACATCAAGACACTGATCTACATGATAGTTTGTCAAGGGATTAAAAATTCTCTATTGGACAAAAACAATATCTTTACGGGGAAATAATGAGAAGGGTTAAGCAATGGCTGACACGTTTCGAAGGATACTTCATCAATAGAGCTGAGCTCTAGCTTGCTTCTACCAATGTCTATGCTCCACTTCAGAGTTTTAGGTGTATCCTTTCTTGGCAAAACTATGAAAAAGGGGTTTTCATTGCATCATATAGAGGTTAATTCAAAGTATCAACTCCTATAAATGAGTTTATTTCTCAAAAACTGAAATAACAAGAAAGGTAATTCTCGAGGTTGGCAACACTGAAAAGTCAGCAATTTCCGAAATCCTCACTACAGGCACTATTATTCAAAATGGCCGCATTCCCATCTGGATTTTAGCCTGTCAAACCTTGAAGCTGTATCTGATCAGCAAGGTGAAAAGTTTCATAACGATGTATTTAAACGAAGAGGCGATAGAATGGAAAATGGAATGAGACAATTAGCGGGCTGTAGCTGGACACTTCTTTGAGAAACTCCCAAAAAAGAATAAAAGAGGGAAGAAAATGACCTATTGAAAACTGCTGGGAATTTTTTCATTTTATCCCACCTCAGTGCCTATCAAATGAGTATGTGAATCCCAAAATTGATTCGCAGAAAGAATGGGTCTGAAAGTGCATCCCAAGAAAGTGAGGACCGTGGATGTCATTCGAAGACCACGAAAATTGGTCACCGTCAAAAATCCCCGAAAACAAAAACTAGGAATATTGCCCGCAACAGTAAACAAAATTATCAACAGAGATTTGAATCTCCGTGAAGACCACAAACCGAGAGTTCATAAGCTCTTGCATCGTCACATTGCAGAAAGGAAGGCGAATTGCCAAAAGCTTTACGAGAAATTCCTAGCTGGCCACAAGTGGAAGAAGATTGTTACGTTGGATGAAGCATGATTCTACCGAAGCCACCCCAATGGATTTCTGCGCTTTCGGGATGTTCAAGAGAGCCCTCGGGAAGCGACGGAGCAAACTTTGGTCTTTGGGAAGCTGTGCAAGAGGAAAGGGACAAATTGAACCTCGTACCCTTCGAAACAGGCTTGCATCCTGGAAATACCGGTGTCGGGCTATTGTTAAGAACCAGGGGAATCAGAACATGACAGGAAAAATAAATATGGATTGTTAGACTAAAATTCAAAAAATAACATCAAAGTGTGAATGACCTTCTGTAAATAAATAGAGAAAAATAGTAAAGAAAATTTTATGGCCTGGATGCAAACCAGGGACCTTCTCTATTTTTTCTCTCTATTTAAACAAGGATAATTTATAAAATTTTAAAAGTCAAAACAAGAACGGATGAAGATAGGTCAAAAAATATTATAAAATTCTCCTTAGACCTTAATTTATGCATGAATTTTAAGGAGGCAATATGAATTTTTGGTCCTCCAGTGGCACCAGTGTTTTTAGTTGGTCTCTGATTCAGGGTTGTTTGCTCAATGTAAATCCTGGATTTTCTGTTGGGAGGGATTAGGTCGTAATGGTTATACAAAATGAAGCTTATTGATGAAGAAAAGTAAGATTTTAAGCAGACAAAATTTAGTATTTTGGGGAGGGGAGGTTCCAGAGTGTTTGGAGGAAGCTCCTAGTTGCTCCTCCTCCCTTGCTGACCGTTGGGGAAAACACTAGCGGGAGCAATTTGTGACGTCACTGACGCAAACCTCCATGACCAATTACGTTGCTTGGTGATATGCCACTAGCGCCTGCGTTTACTCTAGCCTATTTAAACCGGAAAAGACGTTTGAAACATCGGTGATCACAAAGGGAGGATATGACGTTTTTCGACTCTCAGCACAACAGAGCAATGGCAACCCCTACATATGAAAAACGGCCCCTTAAACGTCCCCGATTAGGTCCTCCTGATGTATATCCTCAAGATCCAAAACAAAAAGAGGTATGATTCGAAAATTGAACAATCGAAATGTTATTCTTTGTATTGCAAGTGCTTTTAACGAGGCGGATAGTGCGCAAAAGCACCCGTCAACTCGTGATGATGCATAAGGAGTCTTGAGCAAACGTGGAGGATATACTTCTGTGTACATTTAAATTTGATTCTTATGTTTTTAATAGGATGAATTGACTGCTGTAAATGTAAAACACGGATTCTCTTCAGCTTTGCAAATTACTGACGAGGTATAAAAATTGGCACAGGTTTTATTTGTCATGATTGTTGATGATTGCTTTTGACAGCTTTCTAAGTTTAATTTATATTTTAATAACATTAGCATGGATCTGCTAGGAATTCAAATATTACTGCAGCGAAGGTAAGATTAAAAATAAGATTTCTTTTAACGATCGTTCAAGAAATATGAATACTCTAATTCAATTTGGCATCCTTTTCATTAGATTGGCACTTATTTTACGGCGATCATCGCCAAGAAGCATGAACTTAATACATTCCAAGATTCTGGAAGGAAGAAGCAGCAAATTAGTCCGAAGGATAATTTTTGGCCGGTATTGCTGCTCTTTGTGATTTTCAATTTGAATAACTTTTCTTCAGCAGGTGGTTTAACTCTCATAACGTTTTATATAATAGGTTACAGCCCGATCAAAAAATGCAATCGAAGCCTGGTTTAAAGATCTTGCCGGAAGTAAACCCCTCACGAGTTTGGGTAAAAAGGTAAAGCAAACAAATTATAATAGCTGGGATGTGATAAAAAAGCGTAATAATAGATAAAAACTTGAATATGAAGTAACATAATAATTTTTTTTGGTTTTGAAATGATGCATCTTTCTTCATGGCTATTTGATACAAAAACTAACATACAAGCGGCCCAAAATCGATCAATCAAGACGAAAGTTGAGTTGTATTGGGATAAATAAGCATGGGGCGTTCAAACTAGGCTGATGTAGTGCGTAAGAACTGGCATTTATAAAACAACACATGTTCGATGCGTTTGACATCAATCTCAATGAGTTTGTGCAACCTGATTGTAAAATTGGCTACCACTTTTGTGACAACATCTGTTGGAATGGCCAAAATTTCACTCTCGATACATGTTAACAGTTCGCCCAAGGTCTTAGGGTTTATCTTGTGATCTTATCCTTCACATTACCCTATAAAGCGAAATCTTATACAGAGTGAATTTTAAAGTAAGAATAACTGGCTTCGGAATAGCAAAATGGTAGCGTTTTTATTAATTCACCTACGCGTTTCGAATTTACACTTCTTCTTCGGGGTGGTGCAGTGAACGACTATGACTAAGTATAAAAATTCGCAAAGAAATTATAATTCGCAATTATTTATTTTGCCTCCTTTTTAGGTAATAAATTGAAATAACACTGGTCGGCATGGAAAAAAGCCCCGACTCAATTTTGGCTGATTCTTAAGTAAAATGCCCTCCTGAATCCGAATATGACCTCCACTTTTCCCCATTTTTTCGGGGGATGCCCCCAACCCAATTTTATCATTTTTCGATATATTTCGATGGATGAAAAGGTTTATTTCAGCTTTTATAATTCTTTTGAGGGTCTTTAAGGGTGAATAGTACTAGAAACTGACCATGTACAGTAGGGAGGTACGTTAGGGGGTGAATTACTCCCTTTAACTGTTTAAAAAATCATTAAAATTTGCTATTTTTTCGCTATTTTATTCTAAAATACGAAAAAAACAGAAAATCAATCCAATTTTAATGATTTGTTAAACAATTAAAGGGGTAATTCCCCCTTTATGTACCCCCCCCCCCCCCTGCTATAAATGTTCATGTTTTAGAACTTTTCAGCCCTCTAGCCCCTTAGAAAAATTTTAAATGCTGAAATAAACCTTTTCAACCCTCTAAATCTATTGAAAAATAATAAAAATGGGTTAGGGGGCATCCCCTGAAAATGGTGGGTGATGGGGGGAAACGAAGTTTATATTCATATTCAGGAGGTCATTTTACATAAGAATCAGCTGAAATAGTGTCGGGGCTCGAAAATTTTTTTAAATTTGCAGACTAGTGTAATCGATGCATCAGTTAAAATATCCTCATTACTTCTTTTACCATTTAAAATTCTTCTAGCAAAAAAAAATTGACAAAAATAACTGCCGTTTGACAAAAACAAGTCACTGCATTGATATAATTGCAATTTCAGCCATGTTTGTTTTGCTGATGCATCAGTCTCATTGTTAAAACGCGGTTAACGAGAGTGATGATTTTAACAATAAGCCGTTTTACTTATTAAGCAAAGATGGTACAGTAGAAAAAATCAAAGCATGAAAGCAACCAGGCTGGCTGATTTCCTGTGGCAAGGTTGCAAGAATTTTCAACTTTTGATCTGTGTAGATTTTGCAAAATTTCTATTTACACCGCAGTAAACTTTACCCTAATTGACCCTTATGACTGACATTCCACTCTCTACAAAAACATGGTTTCTAGAATTTGGTGAAGGTTTTTGTACCTGTATTTTCTTTTGAATTTTTTGTTTCGCCATGAGATTTGAGGAAGTATCTTGCCTTAAAAATTTGATATTGTGAGTTTTGATTGCAGTCATGTTTCCATTGCTGTCTGGATTTTAAAAGCCATTTGTTGACATGTGAAGTGCTAATTGCATTGTTAAAGTGTACACACCATACATTGTTATTTTTTAAGAGGAAGCAGATCATTAGCTGTATTGCATGGCTATCATTTTGTATTAAACTTTGACATCTTCTAGTTTGTGTGAATTTTTTTTTTTTTTCAATTTCATTTTCAGGTTCCAATTTTTAATAAGAAAGAAGAAATTTTTATGACCTTATACGAATATTCTGTCCCCATGTTAAGATCTGCTTGGTTTATCAAGATGACTTCAGCCTACACAGTTGCAATCTCTGAAGCCAAGATTAAAAAACGTCAACTGACTGATCCTTCACAAGGTTTAAGAAATTTAAAAAAAAACATTTCTACAATACTTTAATTTATTAAGTTTGTTTTATTTTTTGATGATTAATGTTTAACAAATGAATTCATTAAAAAATAGAATGGACACAGACATTGACTAGGTTTCTTAGAGAGCAGCTACAAAAAGTGACTGATTACTACCATACGAATAATCCTGCATCTACCGGTCCGCCATCGTCGTTATCCGGTGGAAGTGGAATGACTGCTGAAGTAGAATTAGCTCTTAAACAATGGCATTATTGCACACAACTTGCAAGATATTTATATGAAGTAAATAATTTTCTTTTTCACGAAATTTGATTATCAATTTAATATCTCATTATTTTTTCAGGTCAGCTAAAATTCTGCTTCACTACCACAGTGATTTTTGCTATTTATTTTAAGCTGTATCATAATATCATTTACTCTTGTAATTTTTTAATTATGTCGAATTACATGGACCTAAGATCAATCCTGAAAAATAAATTTTTTTATTTATCCTTACTAAAGAAATCAGTTGTAAATATTGTAATTGCCCTTCTATAGAATGTTTAAATTATGCAGTATTATATCCAATCTGATTGATATCGATGCAATGAATCAATGCAATCTATAATTTTATTTTATCTTAGTTTCTCTCTATCATTATAATTGATTAGCTATAAGCTGTCACTGGGCATTCAGACTGTTGCTTACAATTTTAAATTAAAAAAAAAAAAGCAAAATATAGCCATTACAGAGCAGTAGTTTCAAACTACCGCCGAGTTCATTATTAGAGTTGTGCCTATATTTCAATTTACGAAAAAAAAAAAAAATTTACAAAATTTTCAGTTTTACAAAAAATTTAAAAAATTTTCATAATCTACCAAAATTGAATGAGCAATTTTGCTCATGAGATTTTGGTTTAAAATCTAAATCACATTCAATATAATATAAATATAAAAATAAAATAAATAATCACACTTAAAAATCGCAATATTTTAAAATACAAATTGACAGATTATAAATATAAAAATAAAATAAATACAAATTAATAATTTCAGCAATAAAATCAAGTCTAAAATAGTATTCAAAATTCAAAAGATACAGTTGAAACCCGTTAATATGAAATCGTTGGGATCATAAAATTTTTCGTATTATCCGGAATTCGTATTATCCATCAACTCTGATAACTTTCGAAATAAGTATAGAAAAATTATTGTTATAAAATACGTACATTTTTATTCCGTTCCTTCAGTAAAAAACTCTGTTATTTTGGTCTGTCTACATGACATTACAAAATTTCTGCTTAAAACATTATTTACTTTTGAATATAACGTAAATAAATCTGGAGGAACATTTTCCCCATACAAAATAAATGAGTTGAGATCGTCCATCACAGTAATCATACGAAGCAGAGTGCTGAATTTGCCTGGGATTATCATTACTTTCATCACTTTCGACTTTGCCATCTTGGTTTCTATCTAGACACTGTTGCACGTGTACAATATAGAAAAACGTAAACTTACTTGTTGAAACCATTTCAGCAATGCCTCTTCCATTTCCTCATGTGTTGCTGTCCGCATCCATTTCCTACTTGTCTCTGCTTGCTGTCTTATTTTTTCAGCGTTTTTTATTAGTGTTGACAAAGTTGACAGAAGAATTTCAAATTCTTTAGCAATCTGCCCTTTTCCATTTGGTTTTTCAATGGCATCTAGAATTTTTAATTTCACTTCTAGCGAAAGATCCTTTCGTTTCTTTTTCCTTACGTCGGACATGGAGTAACAGCTGGGTAGCAATACGTAGTGTAGTCTGTGTAATCTGTAGTCTGCAGCTGTGTAGTCTGTATCGAAGAAGACCGATTGATTCCTGTTTAAAATTGCCACATGATTCAATTTCTTTTGAAAAAAGTGCGCTCTCATACAGAATCAATCAGATTCGCGTTAGTGAACACCACGTGATTAGTGGTGTTCGTCACGCCCGAAAGAACATGTGATTCTTTAGATAACAGAAAACATTTAATTTTTATTTTAGAAAATTGCATACTTCAAAAACTTATTAGAATTTTTATTCTGATCACTATTTTCTCATTAAATTTCCGAAATTTTCCTTCGTATTAACTGGACTTTAATTAAAAATCGTTCGTATTAAGAGGATTAATTTACATGTAAATATTATTCACGGGGACGGGCCAGCAAAAATTTTCGTATTAACCAGGTTTTTGTATTATCCGAGTTCGTATTAACGAGTTTCGACTGTAGTATAAAATATAAATTTAAAAATCCAATATTATATATTACTTTGTTTAATATTATATTTTTACTAATTCTTTAATTTAAGATACAAAAATTAAGTTATTTAAAATTCCCCAATAGTGTTTAAATCATGTCTTAAAATGTCGCTGTATGTTTTCTTCAAAAATCCATTTTTTTAACTTTTTATTTTGCGACATCCTATTATTACAATTTTTTATTGTTAAAGGGATTAGATTGAAATATCGTACTAACATATAATCTATTTGTCTTTGTATTGAAGTATATTTATTGAGTGGTATTTCCCTTACTTTATTTTTTTGTGCTCTCGTTTCATATGGATTTTTTTTCATATTTATTTCCTTCAGTGCATATTTACATATTCTTAAAATATAAAATTGGTAATAGTTAAACGGACAATTTGGTTCATTTTTAAAAAGATAATTTATCATATACTGTTGTAATAATATAATTGGTTTCAAATATGTTTTGAAAGTCGCACCCCAAATTGGTAAACAATATTGCAGAACAGATTGAAATAGTGCTTCAAAAATTTGCCTCATTAAAGTCCCTAATTATCGATTTAACTATACGCAAAGAGATTGATATTACTCGTAGCTTATTTAAAGAATAAGCTATGAGTCATTCCACGTCAGTTCAGGCAGGCATTGGCATTGACCTCTCGGATTTTAATGAAATTTGTTATATACAATTGCCCTAGGAAATTGGTAATGTATGGCAAATATTTTTTTTTTTTTTCATTTTTATGGAAGTTACGGACATTTAAAATTTTCGTAATTTGAGTGGGGGGCCTTATCTATGTAAGTACTATAACTTCGGTTGTATTTTACTTAGAAAGATGTGATTGGTGACATATGGAAGCTCTTTAACTGTAGATTCTATATGAAATTTTTAATTATATTATGCATACGCAAATATTTGAATTTAATAAAAATATTTTATTTATGCAAATTTCTCAAATGGTGGGTATTTTTTTTTTTTGTTAAAAAATTATTAGTATCTTACACATACTTTCATAAAAACAATACAAAAGAATTCAAAACTGTGTTTTGCTCCGTTTTGAAGATTTTAATTTTTAAAGCTTGAGCTCCAAGCAGCGAGAGTCGGGTAGTAGGGTCTTGACTACTCGTACAGGGAAGAGAAAGCATGCAACCTTGGGACCATTCATTTATTTATTAATTATAATTACACGAAAAAATAAAATCAATAATAGCATTACAATAATAATTATATCAATAAGAAAAATGTTTCTTAGAATTTCAGCTTTTTTTTCAGAAGTCAGAAAAGTATTGAGCACCTGTTAAATAAGAAGATAATTTAGTAAGAGCACATTATGATGTCGAATTGTTAGTAATAAAGAAAGTACAGGTAGATCCCGTTATATGCAATTTCGATATCCGCAATTTCGGATATACGCGGTTTTCATTTTAGTAGCACCATGTATTGCGTAGGGAATGTATTGCGTTTAACGGGATCTACCTGTATATTTACATTACACTTCTTCAGAGTCAGTCACTTCTGAGTTACCCTGAAGGATGAGATGAATTGCAGATGCAGCTGAAGTTGATACAGGCTTCATTATACAGGGTGATTCAAAATAAGCACAGTAGTGCATGGAAACGTGTACACAACATACATGGAAATGTGTACACAACATACACAATAAGTAAAATGCAACCGAAGTTACAGTACTTCATAGATAAGGCCCCCACACAAATTTCGGAAATTTTAAATGTCCGTAACTTCCATAAAAATGAAAATAAAAAAAATTATGATCCAAAATAAGTCCTAAATATCAAAAGGTGTCAGTATTGTATTTGTTCACAATCATAATTTTTACTTATTAGACAATTAGTATTTTTATGATATTTTAATATATGTTGCCGATTTAAACTTTTGTTTGGATAAAGATAGAAATGCAAATAAGCTGTCTTTTTGATATTAATCTTCATATTATTTTCATTTAACCAACCTTTAATTAATAATAGATCATATTCCGTATAAATAATATTTACTTCATAACCATTTTCAAATATCAGCACCAAATCATCTGCATATGCTTGTAGTTTACCTCTTAATGATAAATTAAATATATCACTAAGGTATAGTATAAACAATATTGGACCTAAAACTGTTCCCTGAGGGACACCCGTTGTTATATTATGCCAAACTTTGATTTTTCTTTTATTGTCCAATATCATAGATTCAAATTGGTGATGCTTGGGGAATACACATAATGTGCCCATTACTTTAATGAGATTGGTTTTGAAGGACAGCCCTTTGAATAAGATTAATGAACATTTCACTACTTCGTCTTTCACTTCATCATCACTGTAACATCATCTACTCGTAGATGTTTCTTCAGTTCGCCAAGCAGATGAAAGTTCTGAAGGTGCCAAGTCTGGGCTGAGGAATTTTAAGGGTGTGCTGTGCGAAGTCTGTTGATTGTTATTATCGTGCAACTCCTTGTGTCACCGATGTCGAATATGAGGCAGACGATTTTTCAATGACAGTGAAGTGAAAGCAGAATGATGGTTAAGTTCTGTTTAACCCTTTTTTGCTGCTTAAAGCAGATATATCCATCCAAAAGCTTTTTGTTATGTTGTGAGAAGTGGATATTTTCATCAAATCAGGAATGATCATGAAATTTAATTATCCAGCTAATTATAGGTTAATTTGCTTACATATGGTATTTGCATAGATCACCTAAAACTTTGTATAATGTTGTTCATAAATTTCAGGAAGGCTTGTTAGATCGCCAAGATTTCTTAACATGGGTTCTAGAATTATTGGAAAAAACAAAAATTAGTGAGGATGGCTTACTTAAACTATTATTGCCTTTAACCTTACAGGTGAGATCTATTTTAGATGGCATTTTGTAATAATTTAAAAATATTGATTTACTTTCTGCTAATATTTCAACAATTTCTTTAATTTCATTTAGTACATCGACGAATTTGTGCATTGTGAATTATTATCTAGGCGCTTAGCTTATTTTTGTGCTCGCAAACTTAGTCAAATGTGTATCGATTCTAACGTAGGCTCCCCGCGAACTCAAAGCCCACTTGTAACAACTTCTGCAAATGGGTAAGTTTAAGTTTATGATTACAGTATTTGGAATTTAATTATGTTTCAAATATGTTTCAGAATTGAATTGCAGTCAAATTTTTTCCTTTATAAATAGGAATCCTGTAACGACAAGTGCAAATCAAACGGTTGTTAATCCAATTGTGGCTGCATTCATGGAGTACAATAATTGCCCTCATCATCGAAGTATTATATTAGGCTTGAGTGCAATGTTGCAGGTTAGGAAAATCTTTTCTGTTTATCCCCCCATTGATATAGTTCTTTTTTATGTCTTATTTCCCTTTATTCTTATTCATTTTTTGTTATTAGAAGGTATTTAGCTTGTTATTAATGATGATGGGAAGATTCCAAATACAATATTTTATTTATTTATTTATTTGTGTATATGTATTTCAATTCTCCTTGTGGTATAGAGGTTCCCCCACCCACCTTTTTGGCCAGTCTTTTTTTGTCTTACTGTAGTATATATTGTAGGCTGGTTTATATGAGGGTGAATCAAAAAGTAAGTTACACTCGGCACCATCTATGGTCGACGAGTGCCGACATCATTCGCCGTTTTTAAGGAAGTTGTTTGTATGTCTATAATTGCAACGTGGCATGATCCCACGTGTTTACGTGTTTACTGCTTACACAAGAGTATTGTTGTCATTGCGCAGCAACTGGTTGTACATTGCAAGTTGGAGATTCGCAGAACAGTCCGTTTTTTGTGGTGAAAAGCTTAAATTGCACTGAAATCCATAAGGAAATTTGCAGTGTCTACGGGGATAATGTGAGTTCTCATCCTGCAATTATGAAGTGGTGCCAGCAGTTCAAAAATGGCCTGAGATTTATGGAGAAAGGAACAACAAGCGACACAGCTTCATACTGCCAGATGCTCCGAAATCGGAGAAAACCGATAAAGGAAATACGGTGGGGAAAATTGAGTAAGGAGATCATTCTCCTGCACAACAATGCCACTTCACACAGCTCGTGTTACTCAGGAACTGCTGTCAACATTTAAGTGTGGCAACATCCACCATACAGCTCCGACTTAACCCCATGTGACTATCATTTGTTCGGGAAAATGAAATGTGACCTGGGAGGAAAACAATTCTGCACTGATGACGACGTCAAAGATGCAGTGCTGACGTGGTTGAGAAACGCAGGAGCGGACTTTTATCGCAGCGGCAAAGTTAATTTCACGTTCAGACAAGTGTTTACAATTGTTGGGTGATTATGTAGAATTGTGAAATAAATGGTGCACGTTTCCTCAGAATGTGTGTATGGGATCTTAACTTACATCTGTTTTTACTGTTTCAGAGTGTAACTTACTTTTTGTTTCACCCTTGTACTAACAAGATTAATAATGTACAAGATTTTGTAGTTTTTAATAAGGGCCAGAAGCTTTTATTGCGAAATTTATAAAAGTTTGTGTTTATGTAGGTAATCATTTTAGATTGTCCAAGTGCATTAGTTTGGAATAATGTTGGCGATGGGAAACAGAATTCTGCTCTCAATGGTTCCCCTCTCGATCTTCTTCCATGTGCTCCATCTAGTTTGCCTATGCCTTCGAGGCCCAACAACCCACAGGTGACTCAGTCTTTTGAATTATAAAATATAATGCTAAATATATTTATTTCATAAGTAAGCCATATTAATATATTGAAATATTTTTGAAGGATAGCATTATTTATGTATATCCTGTACATTGCATTTAATTTTTATCAATGAAGATGGTGTAAAAAGAAATTAGTCTTTTAATATACAGGGTGATTCTGAAAAAGTGTGTATAACTGTAAGCAATAGCAGAGGCGACCAGAATGAACATTTTCTTTTAATACAATGTGGGCCCGAATTTGAACGCTAACTGAGATGTGAACAGAAATAAAAACGCCGCCACCGAGATCAACAAGTTAATAACTCAGGTTCTGCAACGCCTAAAATAATGAATTTTGGAGGAATAATAGGGTACATAAAACTCTGTATACCGTTAAAGTTGATCGAATTCCAACGAGTAGTTTCCGAGTTATGTACTCAACGTCGTAACATGTGCTGGTTAGTACTGTTACAATTTTGAATGCATAACTCGAAACTACTTGTTGGAATACGATCAGATTTTAACGGTATACAGAGTTGTATGTACCCTATTATTCCTCCAAAATTCATTATTCTAGGCTTTGCAGAACCTGAGTTATTAACTTGTTGATCTGGGTGGCAGCATTTTTATTTCTGTTCATATCTCAGTTAGCGTTCAAAGTGGGAGGCGGGTGCATATATCTTTATAATATGCTCTTGTGCATAATTTGCATTAAAAGGTTCCTTGATTTTCGGAAAAATTATATTCATTATATGCACCTGATCAGAATAGTCAGTATGTGAACCCAGTGTATTCTGTTCAAAATAAATGAAACCATCATGTACAAAATAAAAATTTATTCATTACGTTCTGTAGAAGTCGAATTTAGTTAAAATCCTATGTTTCTGTAATGTTAAAATATCGAAGAAAATATTTCAGAAATTCATGTCAATTTCATTAATAGATACGAGCACGTTTAAAAGCTTGCGAGCAACAAATTAGGCTAAGAGGAAGAGCAGCTGAAGTACGATGGTCGTCAGATAAGTGGCAACAGTCGACAGCAAGTAAGAAATGATTCCTTTTGTTTTTTCATTATACAGTGTGCCTAGATATTACTGTATGTGCTAAGAAATCAAACCTTTAAAGCATTTATGTAAGAAGTATGTTATTTTTGTTGATATATTGCTATTGTTATATGGTGAGGTATGGTGTCTGTAAGGCTCTTGAAATTATTGGAAATATGCTAGAACTATTACTAGGCTATCACCAGGTGCTCTTAAAGACTACCAGATAGTCAAGATAGAGGCCTAATGATAGGATGGGCACGCAGCTTGCAGATATTCTGATAATGTTTTCCTTATGATTGGAGTATTATCTCGAGTTTTCATTTATAATTTCTTATGTGGAACTGTTCTTTTAAATCAAGAATTTTAGGTTAATAAAGGCAATATGAAAATACAGAGAACAATACGAGATAAAATGGTACATGTATAGAGTTACACCATGTATAAGTGGCGCCACTAATGTCAGAAACGTACAACAGAGACTTGCCAAGGAGATTGAAAATTTTTTTGTGATTTTTTTGTAACGCACAAGAATCGTCTAACTTTAACAAAAGTGACATCAAATTTCTTCGTTTTCGTATGAAAATTTCTTATAATGAAAAAACTCTTTAACTCTGGTGTACTTAAATGTTTGCATTTTGTGGGCACACGAAGTCAAAGTTCGACCTAGCAGAGTTTACCGAGAAAATGTTTTGAGATAACGAGGGAAAATTACATTGAATTAATAGTGAAATGCAGAGAAATAAAAATTTTTCGTGATATCGAGGTTGGACTGCATTACAATTTGTAATTATGCATTAGTCATGTACCTTGTCATTATAAATTATAAGAACGACTTACTTGAAATAAGATTAGTGAGAGCATTTGTGTTTAATTTTGGATATTTTTGACGAGCAATGATGGATCAAATGAATTAGAACAAACACCTGAAGAAGATGTATGGAAGATGGGAACATGGAGATACGCAGGTTCAGGGGCCCATGGACTCTGCCTGTGTCACTGACAGTCATTAAGGCACAAGTGAGCTCGAAGTATGTAAGCACTGTGGCGAGAAGGAGCATAGTATGTGCTTAATGATCATATTAAACAGGATAGATTCTGGAAAATGTACTTAAAGTTAAGGGGTTGATTTATAAAAAAATGTTCCTCAAGGCTTTCAGTATGACCCTCGCATATTCTAGAAATCAAAGAGGTCGTGCCATTTGAATATTGTTAACATTCTAACCCAATTAAAAAATTTATTTTCATACTTTTTCAATTATCTTACTATTATTTGAAGTTATTATTCTTTCTTTTTACTTTTCAGGTGCCACTGTGACTCGAGTTTTAAATGTATTGGATGCCTTAGATCGTCATTGTTTTGGCAAAGTTGATTTGAATAATTCCGTAGATACCCTTTATAGCAAAATTTTTCCTCCAAATAGTAATAAAGACCATAATGAAGTAAATGGAATTTAATATTATTCCTTTGTTTAATTGTTTATTTTTATTATAAAACTTGTGGGTTTTTTGTTCATTTGTTTTTTGTTTTTTTTATAATAGCCTGTAGGGAATGATGAACCCATTGTCCAGCTGTTGTGTGAATGGGCCGTCTGTACACAACGATCAGGAGAACACAGAGCATTAGTAGTGGCTAAACTTTTAGAAAAACGACAAAACGAGCTAACATCCGAAGTAAATTTTTATTTATCTGTCTTTTCTATTCCTCTTTTAATTTTTGGTATCGAGGATGTTAATAATCATTGACTCTCTTTGAAATTAAACCTAGCATTGGCCTACTGAGGCCTAGTTTGGTCTCCGAGCTTGTTAGTAATGTGACAAACATAGATATCTATGTCCTTAGTAGGACTCGAACCCATGACTTGCTGGACTCAAGAATGCCAAGACCCTTCATCTTACACGGACATTTAATTTACGACGGACATTTAATTTACCCTTCATCTTACACGGACATTTAATTTACGACGGACATTTAATTTACCCTTCATCTTACACGGACATTACAAGACCCACGGACATGTAATCACGGATTTGGTTGAAATTTTAGGAGGTCAATCTACAACATTAGTATACCTTCTGTGTAAAAGGATTTGACTCAATGGCTATTCTTTACGGAGAAAAAAAATAAAATATTTTACGTTTATTATTGTAGTGCCAGATAAGCCAAATGAAACGAAAGGCCATTGAGTCAAATCCTTTTACACAGAAGGTATATTAATGTTGTAGATTGACCTCCTAAAATTTCAACCAAATCCGTGATTACATGTCCATGTTGTCCCCTTGTTAATGGTTTCAGCCACCAGCTGGCATAAATAAGTGGAATTTGAAATAGGGAAATTTCTTTTGATTCTAAAGAAAAAATATTTAATAGATAGCGATTCAAAACGAAGGGTACAAAAGTAAAGTCGATTTAAGGCATTTTGCGGCTTTTCAGTGACTTCTTGCTTTCAGCTATCTTTTTAGTGACTTTCTGCCAGCTGGACTCGTTTTCCAATTATACGACTTTTTGCCCCCTGGATTAGTTTTCCAATTATCAACTTCTCTTGTAATGATCTATCTTTCCTTATTCCAATAGAGAATAATGTTAGGGGTGGCCATGTTGCTTTGCTTTGAATCAGTGAAGAACCACTACCTAGATTACATAGTGAGATAGATTGCAGTTGATTGGCTGTATCTGAAAAGATGCCTGAAAAAACGCGTAAAAATCTAACCTCGCCATATCTCGATAAAATGTGTGGAAGATGCCTAACAGACGAATACACGTGAAAATTGCTATTTGAAAAATGAGTGTAATTTCTAAAATTACACCAAAAAGTCACAGATGCCTAACAAATGCTAAACAGTTGCTAAATGAAAAACGGGCTTAAGATGTGTTCTTCAAATACCAGCAAGCACATTTGCTAATGTTTTCTTGTATATGAAGGAAAACCCTCATACCACAAAAGAACATTGGGATATGGATTGCTGGATACATGTTTCGAAGGCTGTGCCTTCATTCTCAATGTTTTCTTGTTTCTTTTTAATGTCACGTTGGAATAATTACTGGCTAAACCTCGTATTTCATTTAAATCTTTGTACATTTTTTTTTGTTTAGTGTGATATATAATTTCTAATTGTTATATTTTCCTAATTTATTAGAAATATGCAGATAGCGACATAGTTGATGAGAAAGACTCGATCTCTTCCATGTCGATGGTTTCTCCAGGGATTCCAGTCTTTCAAAACTTGCTTATGAAATTTTTGGATATTGAAGCTCCTGTACTAGGTATGGATTCAAATTAATCAACAAGATTTTGTTTTGTGTTAAAGCTTATTATAACTACACTTATACCTTCTCATGAACTATTTTGCTCAGACACTCCTAATTAGTTGTTTTTGTGTGTTAATTTACGTTTTATGATTTTTTTTTTCTCTTTCCATAGATGACAGTCCCAGTCCTGAAAACAAAACAGCCTTTAGCAATTTAGTGCTCTTGTTTTCGGAACTGATCTGTCACGATGTTTTTTCCCACGATGCTTATATGTGCACTTTAATATCACGAGGAAGTCTCGTCTCCCATCCATCCGGAGCGGGTGCCGCCATTGTGGGAATGACAGTATCATCATTAACGAAACCGACGACTCCTGAGCTAGGCTTGTTGGAGACTAAACCAGAATCCATAAAGCAAGATATTTTGGGTGACACCCGATCGCTTTTTGAACCACTCGACAGCAAGCCTGGCTCTACAAAACACGAAGTCAGTTTTCAGACAGCTGTATTTTTTATTATTATTAATGTGGCAAATTCCTTATTAGATTCACAGTCGTGAAGCTGGATAAAGGGCAATTTTTATAATACCATTTTGTTTCTGTAGGATCATTTTGATCTTAAGATGGATTTAGATGACGCCAAAATCGATGATGATTTAGATAAATTGCTTCAGCATATCAAACAAGAACAACAGAATAATATCGAACAGCCAGGTAAGTTTTTAAGATACCATTTTCACTTTTTTGCCTTTCTAAATTTCTCGTTACAAGACCTGTTTTATAAAATTGATTAAATGTCCTGTAGATTCCGTAGGCTCGGATAAAGGAGAACCAACTCCTTTGACTTCGGTAACACCTTTAACTAGCACTGCTCCTGTTGTACCTGATGTTCATTCATCTATTGTGAATCGACCTTCTCGTCATTTGTTGTTTTGCACTCATTTTCCATTGCCTCAGGCAGGTTTAAAAATTTAGATTAATGAGAAAGAAATAAGTGTAGAATTTGTCTGGCATCATTAATTAAAAAGTTTGCTTTGAAATTTTTGCGTGAATAGGATGATGGAACAAGTCACGACTGTAATCAGCGTCACATTCTTCTTTATGGGGTTGGAAAGGCCAGAGATGAAGCACGACACATAGTAAAGAAGATGATTAAAGAAATTATGAAGCTGTTTAGTAAAAAATGTAGCATGGACACCACTGAAGGTAACTAATAACATAAGGATGTCTCAGTTTTATGAAAATATATGTATTTCATGAATTGTGCACTATGGTTTCGCAACACATGGACTAATAACATGAAAATTGGACGGCTTATGTTGAGTACATAGCCCGTTAATCCTTCGAATTTAGGTGCATGTGCGTCCATTAGTTTTGGAGACAGGTGCTCGATGCGGGAATTGTTTCACACCGCACAGGCTGATGTAAACTGAGTCCTACATCGAGTGCCTATCTCCAAAATTAGTGAATGTACACAAGCATAAACTGGAAGGATTAATGGGCTATGTAGTCCCTGTAAGCTGTCCAATTTTCGTGGGGATAGCTGGCATAGAAACCGAGTTATTAGCTCATGCGCTGCAAACAAAACTTGATCTCATCACATTTCAAAGTCATTTTTCTCGAAACGTATGTCATCTTTTAAAACACTTCCAAGAATATTTTCATCTTATTTCGTTCTTAGGAAATGATCCTCCATGTAATGAACAACATTTAATTTACACTTTGCACATACACATGAAGTTTATTGTTAAATTTTTCGTTTCTGATATTCATGAAGCTTATAATCATTGGCTTTTTTTTTATATAAACTAACTGGCCATTCGTCACCTCTCTAAAAGTGCATGGGATCATTTGTACACATTCTACAACCTATAAAAGACATTCGATAGGTTAGAATACACTAGTAGCAGCTACTGAAGTCAATATGGGCAAACGACCTGTGAGATTTCCAACAAATTCAGATACGCTGCTCGACAGTGAGTGATGTTATTTTGAAGTGAAAGCAAGAGGGGTTATAACATCCCAACCCAGATGTAGTAAACCAACGAAATTGACGGGTTGCGACTGTCGATGCTTGAAACGTTTGGTGATGTCAAACCAAAAACGTTGGCGGAAGATTTTCGTTGTCTAGTTATGCAAGTGATCGTACTGTCTGCCAGGAGATCATTGCACTTGATTTTCATGGACAAGCAGCAATTCACAAATATCACAGCCCTCAATGCTACTCGTTGGTTACAGTGGTGCAAGGAACGCTGCCACTGAACTCTGGATCAATGGAAAACCATCTTATGGAGTGATAAATCCCGCTACAAGTTGTGGCAGTCTGATGGATCTGTGTTGGTTTGGCGAATGCTCGGTGAATGATATTTACAGGACTGTGTCATATCCAAAATGAAATTCGGAGGAAGTTGCATCATGGTTTGGTCCTGCTTTTTGTGGTATAGTCTTGGTCCTCTTGTTTTAGTTTGCGGAACCATGAATGCCGTAGTGTACCACATTGTTTGGGCCAATTCTCCACTATTGACATTGTGGGAACCTTTGGTAATGGCTCATATCTTTTTCAGCATGACAGTTCTCCCTGTCTTACAGCAGGCATTATTAACAAGAAACTGGACTGGCCAGCCCAAAGTCCAGACCATTCATATAGTCCATACATTATTGAACATCTTTGGGACGATTTGGAGCACCGGTTGAGAGCCAAGCCATGCCGCCCAAAGAACACCACTGAGCTGTTTGCCAATTTGAAGGATGAATGGAGCAAGATTCCTGCCAACATTGGGTGTCCGATTGGGTATCGCAAATTGGTGGAAAGTCTTCCTCAAAGGATTGTGGATGTCATTGCGGTAAAGGTGGCCCTACACAATACTGACGTCATGCAGGGTCTGGTTTAACTTACTGGTATGGGGTATATGGGCAAATTGTGTATATCCGTTGTTTATTTCAAATGTCATGGAATAAAAGGCAATTGAAAAAAATGTTAGTTTAAGCATATTTATTGGGTTTTTTTTTCAAGGTGGAAAAGTGAAGAAGCATCCCAGTAAAGGGGAGTTTAATTTTGAAGTCATGATGACAAAATTTCAGAATCTCTCTTATTTTGATCAGCATGTAGTAACATCGAGTTGTATGTCTTCTGTTATCGAAATGCTCAACAGTTTTTCATCTGGAAATTCAAATTATCTCCCTGTGATTGAACATGTGTCTTTTTTACTTGATCTCATGGAGGTTGCACTCAACATTCATGGTTTGATTGAATTCTGCATTCAGGTAAATATTTTACGATATTGTAATGTTATGAATTGTTTGGCTTTAAATTACGACGTGATGTAATAAATAGTTAATGTTTTAAATTTTTGCAGTTGCTGAAAGAACTTACGGAAGTTGAAAGCCAGTTAATATTAAAATCATCTAATTTAATAGGAAGTTATACAACCTCTTTGAGTTTGTATGTTGTAGGAGTTCTTAGACGATACCATTGTTGCCTCCTTGTTTCCCAAGAGCATACGACAGCTGCTTTTGAAGGGTATAACATTAAAGCAATTTACAATTTGTTTTATCGCTTACATAAAGAAAAATGTACATACAGTGAAGTTGCTATAACTCGAATTCCTTTAAGTCTAATATTTTCCTAAAGTTCCAGTCCCTTCCTTTAAAGTTAGCAATGAATCCTCTCCCCGAGTCAAAGCTTCCAACCTTTAAGTCAGAATTTTTTATTTTATTTTTTTATTTTTTTATTTTTCATTTACTACATAGAATTTCTCTTTTCTGTAAGTGTAAAAGCAATTTCATTGCCAATGAAATTGAGAAATGAACAGGGCTATCGAAATCAAACTTCCCCAGCTCCGAGGGTGTAGAGACATTCTATTGGAGCCAATGACATGAAATTCGAAGATGATGCACTCACCATTTATTAAATATACAAACATTTGTACAAAAAGCTTGCCAGTAACTGACACTGTGCCCTGACAAATCATTCTCCAAATGTTGAACATGTCCCCCTTGTGTTTTCCACAGCCAAGTGGAGCAAGTCCACATTAATCCCTATAACATGATGATGCTCTCTTTCATTTATGGCAGGGTTACTACTTTGGATGAGATCAAGTGAGCGAGAAGACCAAGTTAAGCCTGTTTTCCATTTAGTGACTTTTAAGCGAATTGTAATATGCAGTGACTTTGGGTGTCATGTTAAAGATTCCTGAGAAGCATGATGGGTTTCAGGTTGTTTTTCATATAGTAAAAAATATAGTGAAAATCTTCTTTTTTCATAAAGATTTTCTGGCGTTATCCCAACTCTGGTCTGATCTGATTGGTCGAGTCACTTCAAACAATCGTCGCTCTTTTCAAAACAATTGAATAAACGCGTGACAGACGCCTAACAGATGCATACACGTGGAAGTCTCTAATTGGAAAACGAATGCGATTTCCAAAAATACACCAAACAGGTGCCTAACGAATGCTAGAAATTTATCTGACTGCAGTGGCTGAGCAGTTGTGCTTTGGTGAAGGATTGGTGTAACACCTTTTGAATAGTATGAGCAATGTGGGGAGGTGCATTGTCCTGGACACATGGACATCAAATCTTGGGATCAGAGCACGTCTTCCCTCTTTTTTTTTTTTTTTTTTTTTTTTTTTTTTTTTTTTTTTTATAATCAGATTCATCATTTTTTTTTGCTGTTCCTAGTCTCAATTAATGCACATAAAATGCTGCAGAGGTGCTTCTTTGTTCTTCGAATTTTGTGTCGCTTTCGTCTGTACAATGCCCTCCACAGCTGTCTGAATTGGGGAAGTTTAATTTAGTTAACCCTGTATGTTAACTGTTGTTCACAAACCAAAAACCAGACATGATCATAAATGCCTGTATTTTTTTTTTTTGTTAGATTATGCAAGATTGTAAAACACGTTACAAATCCTACAGATTGTTCTTCTGCTGAACGTTGTATCTTGGCACAACTTTATGATCTCTATACGTCGTGCACTTTTTTAAAGGTTTATAAATTTTAAGATTACTAATTTAGGAAATCATATGAGGGGTATTTTTTAAGTAAGGTCTATTTTGTAATAAAAATAAAATATAAGCACAGTATAGCGATGTTGAAATTGCCTGTGTGAAGTGCAAAAAGCATGTACAAGGTTCGAACTGCATGAGAATACCACAATTTGTACAGCAGGTGCAAAACATTATCAAAGTGAATCCAGGAATTTCCATCAGAGCTGTTGTCCTAGATCTCTAGGTTTCGGAGGGCACAATCCGTGCTGTGGTATACGAAGACCTTTTTTTATAAGTCGTATATCAGCAAAAACAAAGAACAACGACTTCTTTAGCAAAGCTGTTATTAAATAAGGTCAAACATCCGGAGGAACCTGGCCTGTTCTGTTTCCCCCCCCCAATGAAAAAATATTTGACCAAGACCAAAAGGTAAATCGGCGAAATGAGAGATGGTTATGTGCGGATCCCTCTGATGCCCCATGTGTTATGCACGCCAAGTTTCCCTGTAATAATTTTAGGGATGGTGAATGGTGAAGGACACGTCATACCACCCCAGTTCTTTCCACAGGGTCTTCGAGTGAATGCTACTGGCTACATTGTGAAGTCCTGGATAGACACAGTTCGCAGTGGTAGGCCGTATGTCTTTCAACATGACTCTCCCCCCTGCACATAAAACTGTGACAACACAAGAATGGATGGAAATCTATTTGCATGATCTCATCACACACAATTTGTGGCCACCATATCAATTCCCTGGACTGTTACACGTGGGGCGTTGTTGAACGGGAAACTAATCGACATTCCTCTATTACCATTGGTTTCGTCAAGGTCGCATTGGTGGGTAATGGCCGATATCCAGAAGGACCATTTAATTCGGGCATGTCAGCGCTTCTGGTCTTGTATTGAAGCCATCATTGCAGCTAACGAGAGTTACATTGAATAAACGTGTTTGGCATATATGATGTTTTGTTCTGTTATCTACATCGTGTTCTCAAATATTCTATGGACCTTGTGTATACATGTTATTTTAACTATTTTTTTTACATAGTTCCCAAGTTTATTTATACATTTGTCATAGCACTCGATCACTTTACGCATGCCTGTTTCATAGAAGCCTGCCACCTGTAAGGAGAGCTACAATGTTACTACAGTTTTCACGTTTTCATCATCACTGAAATGCCGGCACCAGGGAACTTCTTTAGATACCAGAACAGGTGCTAGTCACAGGATGCAAGTTCCAGACTGTAAGGCAGGTGGCCAAGTTGATTCGAACTAAAAGATCTGATTAGAGCTTGTGTTGAGCAATGTTGAAAAAATAACAACATTCTATTGCATTAGGTCCATATAGTTTAGAGATCTGGCATTGAATGTTCATTATTTCTTGCTGTCAAAAAACTGATAACCATACACACTTACACATACAAAGCATACAAGCTGATGATCTCGCTCTAAACGGCATTTAGATTGTGTGTATGTGCATTACTGTGAGTATGTGAGATTTAAATAGATATTTACAAATGGACCTTACTTAAAAAATATCCCTCATAAATAGATCTGTGTTTCTTTTTTTTTTTTTCCATCTGCTAACTTAGTGTATTGTTGTTTTTTGTTTCAGTCTAAACATTTTGAACCCTTTAGTAATACTTATTCGAAAATAAAACAAACTCTATACGCTAGTATTCGACCGTCAGCATTGAATTTGCTTTGGAATACTACTTTTATGATTGAACATATAAATAATCCAAAAGAATTCATCAGTATTCCTAGGTAATTAAATTAAAGTTTTAAATAACTTGTAATTCTTTAGTAAGTAATATGATATACATGATTGGGTCGTTGAAAAAGTCATTGTGTTTTTTTCAGTGATATTCAAAACTTTTTTTTTTATTCCATAAAAATTCTACATTATTCTATGATATAGTGCCCTTTTTGTTTGGTTATCCTCTGTCATCTTTCGGGAAGTTTTGTGATCCGATTCTTGAAATACATGCTGCCCCTCTGTGTTGTGGAACTTGGGATTTTACTGCCTGTGATATTGCGAGTTTACTGTTCCGCGACAGATGGCGGCTCCTTAAATAGCACTATGTTTACTGTTCCGCGATCTTTTCATCTTTAATAGGTTCTAGAGGAATACTAATTTCAGCAATAAAATGTTCTCATTAATACATGTATCTCTGTACTATTTATCATACATGTATCTTTTTAAATACAAAAATATCAGGTCGTTGCATATCAAATGTCGGATTGCAGAGGTCATCTTTAATGGCCTGCTAGAAAGGACACCTTCACACGTGCTATTTGAAATAATCCCCATTGCAATCCAAACATTGTTGCCAACAATTTGGCAGCTTCTCGAGCCCTCTCCAATAGAATCTATGGTCACGGGATTCAATAAACTCCCGGAATACGTTTTTGATGTCTGCTTGGGTTAGGAATGTTTTCCTCGGAGAAAATTGTCCAGGCTCTGGAAAAAATGGTAGTCAGTAGGGGAGAGGTCTGGAGAGAACAGATGTTCCACCAAACTGTAACCATGAGCTTCCTGGGGTGCAATGGGGGTTTAGGGAAATGTCACGGGGGTCATCAGCATCCAGCCACTGTGCTGACTGTTTCCTATTGTCATATAGGAGCCACTTCTCGTCGCAGGTGACAATGTGATCAATAATCCCCGCTTCTTCATGGCGCAAAAGCAATTCCGTACACACCTCCAACCGACGCTCTTTTTGGTTTTCTGTAAGTTCATTTGGGATCCATTTGTCCTTCTTTCTCACCTTGGCGATGGTCCTAAGGTGTGTACTGACAGTCGACGCTGATACAGCATGATCCCCTGCAAGGTGCCAAACAGTTTTTGATGGGTACTCTTCCACAGATCGCTTCAGATCAGCGTCATTCAACACGTTGGGCGGTCTACCGCGTGGCTCATTTGCCAGGTCCGTCATTCCCGCCCGGAATTTTCGGAACCAACGTTGGACAGTTTGTTCTTTTTTGGTGCCTACACCAAATACCTTATTGATGGAAAGAAAAATAACTCCAAAACCACTATTCCACATAATAAATTTTAATGACTCAGATGTACATTTCGGAAACGAAGTTTCCTTCATCAGTGAGTAAAGAACAACAAGAGAAGCCGAGTATTTATAATATATAAGAACCAATCAAAAAATTGTACAACAAATAATACAAAAAAACGCGACAATCAAAAGAAAACAACCAATACAAACTACCTTCTTAGCTTAGCCCTATAAAAAACAAACAACACCCCTCCCCCCCCCC
>JAHWFO010024788.1:223801-248353 GCA_023313115.1 Rhysida immarginata | reverse complement strand
GGGGGGGAGGGGTGTTGTTTGTTTTTTATAGGGCTAAGCTAAGAAGGTAGTTTGTATTGGTTGTTTTCTTTTGATTGTCGCGTTTTTTTGTATTATTTGTTGTACAATTTTTTGATTGGTTCTTATATATTATAAATACTCGGCTTCTCTTGTTGTTCTTTACTCACTGATGAAGGAAACTTCGTTTCCGAAATGTACATCTGAGTCATTAAAATTTATTATGTGGAATAGTGGTTTTGGAGTTATTTTTCTTTCTATAGTTGTGTCCACAGTTTTTGGCTTGATTCCATTGTACCTTATTGATGTTTAGAGAGGCGTTGGATCCAATGTGATTTAACCTGAACTCGTAATGCATTATCACACGTAATTCGTATGAAGTCATGGCTGTCTTCACTTGGGTTCAAACGCTAATAAATATCATCGCTCGCACATGCAAATTTCAGGCAGCTGTTCGGTGATAGGTTTATCTCTGGGAATGTACCACTTTGTTATGCGTACTTGCTACTAAACGTGGAAATCCCATCTGATATGCAACAACCTGATAGAAATAAGAATTAGGCGATAAAAAACTTAATAACGTTTTATAATATCCCTTGTAGTAAAGAGTTCACCATCCCTCCACTCGGATACCAAATTGCTGACTTGTGGAGGGACGACTGAAATGAATTTGCGCCTTAGAATGCGTTCCAGTGAACTGATTTGAAAATTTCTTCCTTTAAGATGCATTGTGATCAGCCCTGTGTATGTATGAGGCAGTATGAGGGTTGGTCAAAAGTAATAGTTGTTCGTCGCACATCTTTATCCTTGATAGAAGCAAGTAGTGTCAGCTGTACATAGGAATCTTTACATTAAAATTTACAACTCCAACCATCTATAGGAAAAAAACGGAATGACTTTCTGAATGACCCCATATTTCACAACATGATCATAATTAATCTGTTCTCCTTCTTCAACAGAACGAAATTAGACAATCAATTTATAAAACAATTAAATGATAGTCCCGCAAATCGATATAGTTTTGTATGCAATGCTGTTGTTAATATTTGTAATACTCAAGATTCTGATAGGTTTGTATAGGCCTTTTTTTTATTTTAATTAGAAAAAATATCTTAGGATTCTGAAAATTAATTCAAATAATTTTTTTTTCTAATTAATTCTTGATTTAATTTTTCAGGTTAAATGAAATTTCCATTTTATGTGCTGAATTAACAGCATGTTGTTGTGCCCTTAGCTCAGAATGGCTGGGGGTATTAGGTGCTCTCTGTTGCTCTTCCAACCATGGTTGCGGTTTCATTGATGTTCTTACTCAAGTAGACGTATGTATGTTTCTTATTCAAATTTCATAAAAAGTTGCATTTGTAAATAACTTTTTCCGGAGTGACATCTGGTGAATACGACAGGTGGGGTAACACATCCCAGCCAAGTGGTTCTAAAGTTTGTTTTAAATGTTTTGCGATATGTGTGCTGACATTGTCAGGCTGCAAAACAACCTTGTCGTGTCTTTTTGCATCTTCCATACATTTCTCTCTCAGTGCACGGCTCAAATTGATTATTAGGACCGATATGTATATATGTTTTCACAATAGTCATCCATCCTGCCCGTTGGTGCTCTAGCGTTCGAACACTTCTGAATTTTCGACTTCCGTTTTCACCGTTCGATAGCTTAGGAAAAAGGCCAAGCCTGGGAGTTGTTGTGGACAAAATCAGTGAACTACTTCCGTTTTTCACAATACAATTACATGTTTGAATGCCTATGCAATAATCAATGCATTTCTCTCTATGCCATTCGATAGTTAAGGCTTATGGATTAAGGTGGTCTGCTTTGATGGTCAAAATCAGTCAAAATTGTTTCAGTGGTACTGTTGTGATACCATTGGAAATTTTCAATGCTAAGATATGGCATATAATTCGCTAGATTCAGCTCCTATAGATGGTGCCACTGCCAGCCAAAATGGCTGGCCAAACTGGGTAGTTACATGCGATACTTAGTGATTAACAGTGCTTGAAATGACTCGAAATGTATTCCGTTATTCCGTTTTCCGTTATTTTAAGCTATTTAGGAGAAATACGTATGAAAGAGCGAGATCGTGCACGTGAGAGTCAAATTCCTTACCCAGTTTGATTAGTTCTTATTCATGTCGCAAGGTGGCGAGGCGATAGCTGCATCTAGCGAATACCTCAAACAAGTTGTTAGCCTATTGTTATCCACGGCCAATTGCTCTCAAAAGCAAGTTGCTGTTAGGCTTAATATTATCAGCATTAAATATAAAATTCTGTGTTCAAAGCAACTTTATTTAAAACGAAAGATGAAGGTCTCAATAAACACTTAGCACACATAAAAATTTTCAATTCGAACTCAAATTAATAAAATATACAAAAGACTTTCATCCCCCACCCCACCTCCTGCTATGATCGAGACAGACGTCATTCTTCTGGAAACAATGAATTTAAAATGGAATTAGACCCGTTTAGTGTTGGAAAAGAATCTAGTTTCAATACTAAAAAAAAAAAAAAGCACAACACTTCATAATGAACTGAGCACAAAATGCTGTTCACATTTGGATTCCAGTTCTCTCACTGGCAAAAGCTAATTCACTGATTCTTCATCAATTCTGATTGTAGAAAATCTATGAAAAATAGCAAAGAAAATTCCATGGCTTGGACTTGAACCAGGGACCTTCGGGTTATCGTCCCGATGCTATAACCTCCTAATATTTATCCTAAAATATTCGGATTAATCAAAAACTTTTGAATGATACGAGGGGTGATCATAAAGTAAGGTTACAAAACCTGCAGTGAAACGTGTATGTACATTTTATTTCATACAACCAATTCAGCCAGCTGATAGTACACACATTGGGTTATTTTTCGACATATCTCCATATCGGTTTAGGCACTTGTCGATTCGTGGGATGAGTTTGCATATTCCCTCCTGGTAAAAATCCTGTCCTTTTGATATGGAGACTATGTCAAAAAATAACCTAACGTATGTATGCACTCAGTTGGCTGTATTGGTTGTATGAAATAAAATGTACATGTTTCACTGCAGGCTTTCTAACGTTACTTTTTGATCACCCCTCATATAAACATTCAAAAAAATTAAGTTGAATTTTCCGTGGAGTTTACCTTTAAAAGTCCACGGTTTTTAGCCATTTTCAACTCATTAATGTTATGATTCAAATGTTTTTTGTGGACATACATATACAAACATACGCATAGATTTCGGTAATGAATTTTTTAATGTGGTTGTTTTTGTAATGCAAGCTTGCACATTCTTACTGGTTTTTATTTACTTTTTATAAAAGTTGATTTTGAAATATACTCCGAAAATAATGTCTCCTATTTATTTCCACATAAAAGTACAACAGATACAAAGTGCACAGCAACACTATTTAGTCGAGTAAATTCTCATTTATAAAAAGATTGAGTACGATCTATGGTAACGATTCGGAGGAGAAAGTTTACAAAGAAAACCCCTTTCTCCACCAACGATCGTGTTCTATTTGGTAACTCTGGTTGTGTCTATTGCCCTGCACTGTATCTTCCATTGTAGAAGAGATATCTGCAGAATGGCGAGGCTGATGTTGTTCTATTCCTGTTTGCAGGCTTTCCACTGACACACAGTGACAGCATCGAGCAAGGGCTTGTTTCAATAATCCAAATCCACAGAAATCCACTGCGGGATGGATCTGGTGACTTGATAGGGATATCATGAAAGGGTATAATGTGAATTCCAGTTTCATCTTCCAAACCAACATAAATTGAACAGTCGAGTTAAATGTATGGCTGGAGGCTATGTCTGGATGAGCCAAACTTTGCTTTTGTCCTCTCCGTACATGACGAGGATTTCCTCTGATTGTGAGCATCCCGCAATCACTATAAATTCTTTTGAAAAATTTCATTATATTCCTTGGACCACCGTTGAATTGACTTCTCTCCACATGGAAGGTAGAAAATCGTGCAGGGTTTGTTGCGATCATTGAAGTGACATAAACTTCATCCAAAGTGACGATGTACAGGATGTTTTTAATTAAAGTTCTTGTACTCTTGAGTAGTTTTTCTCGAAAACAGCCTATCCAAATTTGGTCATATTTTCAGGATATCTTAACGAGAGTATGGGAGAGTGAAATGTGCAATAAAAAAATAGTTCACTATTTCGTCGGTAGGTGGCGCTGTTTCAATCAAAATGCTCAAAATTATTGGCAAATTAGTTCGTATCACTATTTAAACACATATTTTTAAGACAGGGAAGAGGTAGAATGGGAAGCGAAGCTCCGCTCATTTGTTGAAGTAAAAGCGATCATAGCGGTACTGCACGATAGGTTCGTGGTCATGTGTAGAGCACGTGGTCGCTTTCTGTCCGTTAATGCAACACCAAAGAGAGAGAAGGCCATACATTGTTATATCACCAACTTAGTCATAATTTAGGGCTTATTATTGGTAGAAACGCGCTTAACAATTGACAATTTAGGTGATGTAACAATGTTTGACGATTCTGTGAGCAGGCCTTCTCTCTCGATGGCCTGCCAAGATGCACGTTAGAGCACTAACGACTTGGCATGAGACTACACTCAAATTTCTAGAAAGGTTTTTCATTCTTTTTTTCTCTTTTTTAAAATGTGGATTAAAAGGACTCGTGCTGGATTTGGTGCTGCAAAATCATGCGACAACTCAGCTTTTAATAATAAACAATTTAAAGCGGTTGACGAAATAATATAACACAGCCGTAGCCTTATAGCTGTGGGAGGAGCCCAATAAAACTAACAGCCATTAGTTTCGAACTTGGCATTGTAGAATATGGTGGCGCTTGGAACAGTTACGAGCTTCGCCTCCCATTCTACCTCTTCCCTGATTAAGATTTCAAATGGTGGCAGATAATGGTGGCAAATATATCGAACATCTCTTGAAATGACTTCTATCTATTGTATGTCATATTTTTGAGTGTTTTGATTGAAACAGTGTCACTTACTGACGTTTTTTTTAATTGCACATTTCACTCTCCCATATACTTGTTAAGATATCCTGAAAATCTGACCGAATTCGGATAGGCCGTTTTTGAGAAAAACTGCTCAGAGTACGGGAACTTTAATTATAAACACCCTGTACTTCCATCGTTCTGCTGCGAGGTAACTCACAGAGCCTCCAACAGTTTCTCTTCCTTTCTGCAACGTGTCATGGCAGCAGCTTATGAGCACGACTCTTGCGGCATTTTTTCAGTTGTAAATCTTGTTTAGTATTTTATTTATGGTAACTTGTGAGGTTCCCACAGTGTTTGCGAGGCCTCTTTGGGTTGCTGGATTTTCACACTCGCCAAGCTGCCTTTCGAATGACCAGTGGTGTTTGGATCGTGGGAACTCTGTTTTGATTGGCCAGCTGGAATTAACCCTTCCCGGGATTTTCCTTTACCATTCAGTATTGCGAATATGCCTTCCTTCGAAATAGAGAAATTTCGTGTTTTGCATGCACTAATTACAGCAGAATAGTTGTAATTAGCGTCGGAAAGGGTAATAACATACCCTTCCCAGTAAGGTTTTATTTTTGGAGACATTTTTTCATGACATTTACTGCTTTTGAATGAAACTTAGCATTGCAGATGTAATAGTATCATGCATACGTGCACGTGTCCTGCAGCATTCATGCAATAAATCGTTACTAATGATCGTAATCAACATTTAGCTACTTTTGGCAGTGATGAATAACAAATCTGCAATATAAATCTGGTCTTTAACATCACTGTTACACTGCTGAGTGTGCTACTATGCTAATCCATTACTTGGCCTCTATAAAAATTCAGAAAACATCTTTCCCCCATGGAGGAATTACACACATATCAGATGCTATCCATTCGTTGCATTATTTTCGGAGCAACCTAAATAAATACATTGGGTGGCCCAAAACCTATGAAATTGACGGTTAGTCTTAGTAGGTCGACTTTGGGTCATTTTGTAGATCAGTCATCACTTCATTTGCTTCTTTTTATTTTTTTTATTTATTTCTAGGTAGTTGATTTATCTATCCATGATTCTTTAGCATTGTTCACTTCCATACTCATAGCCAGGCATTGTTTTTGTCTTCAAGATTTTGTAAAAGAAGTTGCAATGCCATCACTAGTTGCTGCATGCCCTTCAGGTAGGAATAAAAATCATCAAGTTAGTTTTTGGTGGGTGGTGTCTATTCAGTTCAGATCTATAAATATATTATTTATTCACAAACGAACAGGACTTGAGAAGCAATATGGTAAATAATTTATTACATAACTGACGCACTTTGAATAACCTTCATCAACAGATCTAAACCATACAGTGTCCATCCATCTACGAGGAAATGTCAGAAAGTAATGCCATTTATTTATTTCAAAGAAAATTACAAAACATACAGGTAAACAACTAAGCGCAGCTGAAACTACACGTCTTTATCTACTTTTTCACTTAGGCACCTTGACGATTTAGGCATTTATCCCGGTGCTGCACTAGTTTCAGAATACCCTACTCATAGAACTTCGTCGGCTGTGAATACAGCCAATGGTGCACGATAGATTTGAGTTCCTTGTCAGTCTAAACCTCTGATCATCCAGGAATCTCTTCATGGGACCAGAGATGTGATAGTCCAAGGGCGCTAAGTCCGAACTGTTTTGCTTTGATGACATTGGTCTCAGCAGCATTGATGGTTGACCCTTTGAGGCATGAACTCTGCGAATAGGTTGCCTTGCATATCCCAAAACACTGTAATCATAATCTTCTGAGCTGAAGGAGAAATCTTGAATTTTTTGCAAACCAGAGAATGTAGATGTTTTCACACTATGCTTAAAGTTTTAGGCTCGGGTGTGAAATGCAAGAAACAGGCCTCATCTTCTGTGACAATGCCATTCAGAAACGCATTTTCTTCCTGGTTGCCATTCTGTTGCTGCTCTGTTTTGGCGTCAGACTTTTTGGAATCCAACACAAACAGACTTTGCGGTATCCAAGCTTCTCGTCGATATTTGAAAAAATTGGAAGGAAAAATTCTGCAACCTGGATTTGAACCAGAAATCTCGTGTGTCATGCTCAACGCCTCTACCAATTAAGCTATCGCAGACACTTATACAGCTATGTTGTCACTCGACATTCCTGGTAATAGGTAGCATGCATGTGCAGGAACAATTCTTGTTATGCAATGTCTGTGCATGTATTCAGCCTTCTTTTTGGTTATGTTAACTTTTACACAGCGACTATATTTCATGTGTTAAAAAATAAACGGTGTTACTTTCTGATATCTCCTCAGTAACATGTTGTACCTCCTTTCTCCTTCAAATCAGCCTGAATTCGCTGAAAGCTTTCCTGATGTATGCAAACACCAGGCAGTTCTCGAAATTTCACGTTGGTGCAGGCGTGAAGCGAATATTCCTTTCTAGCTCTATGTTCAATTGGATTGAGATCTGGTGATGGGGGAGGCCACTGCAGCAAAGAAAAGTTATCATCATGTTCCTGGAACCATTCCACAGTGATGTGAGATTTGTGCACCGACACATTATCCTGCTGAAATTAATCATCTGCTTGCTGATAAATAGTCAACATTTAACTCGAATCCAGTGGTGTCAGTGGACCCAACATATGTTAGGTAAACATTCCTCATACCATGATAATGTCAGGCTCGCACAGTTGTCACCAAAACTGATGGGTCCATGGATTCTTGTTGTTGGCACTACATTCTGTGTCTGCCAAAACTTCGACTCATCGGACCAAGCAGCCTTTTTCTAGTCACCTTGCTAATCCCACAGAAGACACGCTTTCCTGTTCATCTCTGATACCACTGGTCTAGTTATGGCCATTGGCTGTATCCTATCCGCAACAGCATGAGTCTAATGTAAGAAGGTTAAATTTGACATCAATTGGGCAAACAAACAGTGGCCTGTCTGTTGGTTTGTACAAGTCCAGCTAGCATCTGCTGACCTCTCTCATAAATGAGTGGTTTCCATTGTGTAAAGAACCATTCTTGATATAACGTTGAGGCTGTTGTAAGAGAAAAGTTCAGGAGAACTACCACTCGTCTAGTATGTCATGCATCTACGATCATGCCGCATTCAGAATCAGTTAGATCTTTGCCTTTTCCTGTTATCACTATGCCGACAGAAATGCTGATAAGCTCTAAGTCCGCATGGAATGGTTCCAGGACCACAATGGTGATGTTTCTTTGCTGCAGTGGTCTGCCAGTCGCCAGATCTCAATCCAATTGAACATTTGTGGGATGAGCTAGATGCCTGTGTTCTATGCCTGTGCCCTTGTCAGATTTTCGAGACTAGGCATGATATACAGTACTTCAGTAACCCTTCAGCACCTTGTTGATTCCATGCCTTGATGAATTCTGGATATTTTGAAGGCGAAAGGAGGCGCAAAGTGCTACTAGGTGGGTGTACCTAATAAAGTGGCTAGATAATGTAATTACGTGAAAAGATGTGGTTGTCCTTGGTGATTATTTGTAAAAAAGTCAAAATGCTTGTTTTGGTTTCAGAGGAAAATAATACCGATCCCGATGCTGAACCAGGGGCAAGGTTGACCTGTCACTTACTCCTTCAAATCTTTAAAAAGGTTGAAATTCCCCAACCTTTGAATTATTCTTCAGGGATGTCTCCAAATTCTATACCTTCTCAGAAGCCTGTGTATGCTATTAAGTTATCTTGTGATAGGCAACTGCTGGCAGCTGCACATCACAGTACTACTCCAGGAGCCCTTGTTGCAGTTCTCAAAGCAATTCTCCTCTTGGGTAATTATTCATTTTGTACTCTATTGTTACTTTAAGAAATTAAGAATATACCTGTAATAAATTCTAGCATAAGAATATAGTTTAACATTTTCAAATTTCAACCATAACAAAAAATACATTCCGCACCAAAAGGTAGGCACAGAACAGAGAATTGGATAGTCCTCATTAAAGTTTTCAATATCTTTACAAGAAACTTTATATCAATATCCTGTGTTGCAATTGGTATTATTGTAAATCTTCTACTATAATGTGAAAAATTTTTACTTGAAAAAGCACCTAATTTGTGGGACCGCATTATACAAGAGGGAAATATTAATGCTATAATGTCAAATGAACTTTGGTCTGATGAACTTCAAATGAAACTACCATATAATATGGAATATACTAGTACGGTGGTGCCTCACATAACGAACGTAATTCGTTACTAGGCGAAGTTCGTTTTGTGAAAAGTTTGTTATGCAAGACTTTTTTTTACATAATAACCAATGGAAAAGAGTTTAATTCGTTCCTGGGACAAAAAAAATTGGCGACAAACTCCTTAAAAAGAAAAAATACCACTCACCTAATCCAATGTTTCCAATCTCTTTTAAGCCTATTTTTATTTGCACTATAGATTATCATCTCATTCTGACTATAGATTTATTTGTGGTTTCATCATCTCTTAATTTTTGAATGTGTGAGTGCATGTGACCACAACAAAACGAACAGTGTGAATGCACATGTTCGATTTGTTATGTGGGATGGTTTCGGGGCGAAAATCGACTCGCGCAACGAACTATGTTCGAACTACAACAAAGCGAACATGTGTGAGCGCACTTGCTCGGTTTGTTATGTGGGGCATGGTTCGTTGCGCGAGTCAGTTTCTGCACTGAATCTGCGTTCGTTATGCGGATCGTTCGTTGTTCGAAGCGTTCGTTATGCGAGGTACCACTGCATATTAGAGTGCATTATATAGTATAATCTGTACATTAATTTGCTTTTTTTCTCACTTTCCCGTTCTCTTTTCCGTCGCCGAAAGCTAACAAGGGGAGGGGGTAGTAAAATGAATTTCGATCTGATGAGTGCATAGCAGCACAATAAAGGAGTCTTTAGGTGTTGAGCCGCTACTTCTCCGCATTGAGATATCTTCCTAGGCAGTTGTTATTTTCCAAGTTGGTGGGTAAGAGACCTAACGGATAATCGGGTTTGAAAAGTAAGTAAGTAAGTATGAATTTCACACGAAACTAGTATATCATATTTAATATACTGGTATATTACAGTACATCAGTGCACTGTATATGGTATATACCGTATTCTCGTGTCAATAACCTGCAGGGTATACAGTTTTTTACATTCCGAAGAGGGGGTGCGAGTTTTAATTTTTTTTTATTTTGCAATGATGGTGGATTCTGAACTTTCCTGAACGCTCTAGCCGCCATGATAGAATATACTAAGCAAACTTTGCACCAGTGGGAGTCCAAGAGACTAGTACCAGAGCTTTACAGGGAAGATTATTGTATTTAATTAAAAAATTAATTATAGGATATGCTCATGTATAAGACGGGAAATTTATTCCCAAAAATGGGCTCAAAAATCGAATTCGTCTTATCCATGAACCAATTAAAATTTAAAGAACAAAATTGCTGCTATAGAGAAAACTTCTAGGGGCAATGATGTTTTATGGGAGACGTTATGCTGATTATTATTATTAGAGTGGATCCGTATAGGCCATCCAGGTGCCATATTATTGACAATGTGAAAAAAGAAGCAAAAAGAGTGGGCATTTGTTGTTACTATGCATTTTTCAAAAGAGTGGGCTTGCTATTATGATTATATTAGGTTAAACACAACATTAGCAGTAATACCTAGTGGCTTAACCTCATTAATGTAGCCCTTAGATGTTTGCCTCCGGTGGCCAAATAAACCATTTAAAGATAGACTGAGGAAGAAGTGGCATGAATGGATGTGTACTGGGCAACAGAAATTCACAAAGGGAGGCAATATGATGAGACCTAATGTTGAGTTGGTTGTCAGGTGGGTGAAGAAAGCTTGGGATAACATCCCTGCAGAAATGGTTAGAAAATCATTTTTGAAGTATGGCATCAGCAATGCTCTGGATGGAACAAAAGACCGTTTTGGGGATACAAATTCTGATGGTGACAATGCAAGAATTTATGAATTGGATGACATTTTTATGGCTTTCAATGTATAAATTTAGGTAATTTTGTCAATAAACTTTTTTAATTTCGATATCACTCTAGAAGTGATTTTAGACTTCGGCTTATACATAGACAATCCATTCTTTGCCTTTACAGCCTCAAAAAAGAGGATCGTCTTATACATACAGTCTACTTATACATGAGCATATATGGTAATAAAGTATGTTACCAAAACTAAAGCAACTATCTAAGACCTTTTCCCTTTGCAAAAAAATTTTCAAAATAACTTGACTCGATCATTTATGATTTAAGTAAAAATTTTACTTACCCCTATCGTGCATGTTCCATCTTCGCCAAATCTTCCAATTTTCTCTGCTTATTTTGGATCTCGCCAACGGCTTCAGATCTCATCAGATCAAAGTAGTTTTGAAGTTGCCACATTGTATTGGTTTTTGGGAAGAGAGATTCAAATAAAAAGTGAATTAATGTACCATATATGAAGTGTACGTTGTATATGCTGTTTAATTAAAGTATTGTGATATATATTATACGCTAATTTTGATAGAAGTTTGTCAGATAGAAGCAGTTTTGAAGTTGCCATCTTTTTGAGAAGTTACTTACGTCTTATATTTTATATGTATTAATAAACTTATTAAATGAATGAAATGATGTTCCTTGCTATCTTGGACCTCCTCTGGTGGCAAGCTTGTTTAGTTCCAGAAGCACATTGCATTATTGCAGCCATATCCATTTGCGAAGTTCGGGACCCTCCATTTTGTGCTTTTAAAAAAAATCATACGATTAAGGAGCATATAGAGATCCTTTTATTCAGGGGTGTGGATTTTTCTCGTTCATGGGGTATTGACGTGGAAATACAGTACTGTATAAGTAATGTACCAATACATTCAATATTACATGCAAGTTTTGTTTGAAATCCCCCCCCTCCCTTCAATTAATTTTGGCGACGGAAAATTGAACGGGATATTGAGAAAAAAAGCAAATTATACAATATACAGGACATTAATTTGCTTTTTTTTTTTTTATTTACCATCCACTTTTCCGTACCCAAAAGCTAATGCGAAAGTGAATCATCCTCTTTCAGACGTGATGAATGGTATGCCCCGTATCCCCGATTTGATTTTCTTGGAACTGTTCTCAGCTGATAAGACAATTTGGCTGAGAACTATCAATTGGTTTACATGTTATTGTGAAATTTGCATTTTGTGCATAACTTTTGGAGGGGAGTGTATCTTCAGTCCTAGTAGATTTCTGTTTGTTTCCTGTAGAGTGACATTTTATTTAATAGATTGGATGTGAGATTATTATTTGATATTGTAAACATTTCTTTGAAAGGATTCTTGTGTTTTAAAGGTGATGCAGCTGTAGGTGAATCAAAATCTAGGAGCGAAACCAGCAGAAACAATTCCGGAGAATTGAGCATTAGCAACATTTTAGGAACGATTGATGAGCCTGAGTTAGAGTATGGACTCACGTAAACATTTTTTTTGTTTTAGATAGATCTATTTATGGAAGAACTTTTTGAACTTTAATTATATTTTGATGATGACTATGACATAACGTGCCGTTTCATCTTCATTTATTTACAGAGTTCCTATTTTATCCAAGCCATCAGGAGGTGGAATTGAAAGTGCAGGATTAAGCGAATTTGCCAAATATGCTCTGAAACAAATATGCAATCAAGAATGGGTCCACGAACATTGTCTAAAAGACCCAGAGCAATTGTGCACACCTGGAATTTTGGTTGATACACGCCTTTCAAACAAAAGAGTGAGATGAACAGGTTTTCCCTCTATGACATGAACTTAATGATCTGAATTCATATTCTTTATTAACATAAGGGTGCTGTATTGGTTTAAACATCTTTCATGTACAAGCTGCAGTTATACCGTAGTTTCTCGAATCTAAGATGCACTTTTTTTTCAAAAATTAAACGTGTATTTTCCCCCTGTGTGCAGGGTAATTTCAAAAATCGATAATTTGAAAACTACTCGTCAGAATGACCTGATATTTTAGCAGAACAATCGTGAGGCAATGGAATTTTGTTTGGCGAAGGAAAAAAAAAAGTTCCAAAATCTACCGATAGATGGTGCTGGCAGGGTAATGTCAGGGGAAAAACCAAAAATGGATTCGTGAAACACAGGAATGTTGTTAGCCAAAAGGAAACAATAGAATTCAGGGGTTTTCGAAAAATTTATTAGCGAAAAGATAAGAATACGTGTTTACAGCGACAACAGTGATAATGCCAAAAAACCGAGCTTCGTGGAACAAACATCTTACTGATGGTTAAGGCAGAAGTTGTTCGATATGCCCTCCGCCTTGTTCCGCTACTAATTGGAAGCGCAAAATGGCATGCTCCACAACAGATCGGAAGGTATCTGTACTGATGCATTGGATGTGGAGTGTGATGCTTGCCTTCAAGTCGGCTAGATTCTCAAGAGCAGAGCGCGATCCTTCATAGTCAGAGTCATGATGAAGCATTCAAGCAAAGAGCTGGTGCTCTGCATTTTTATGGCAGCTATAGGCGCATTCCTTGATTTGCACGATGATGGCATCGATAGTGCGCCTCGTGCAAGTACCGTTTAGTGCGTTCAGTGCGTTCAGTGCGGTTTCTGTGTCTGTGCACGATCTTTCACCGAATGGTCCGTGCGTTTTGAGCCAAACCAACAACATGGCGATGCCTCAACGACTCCTTTTAAATCACCCCAAGAGTCTAAATTTCAAATTTTTAAAGTCTTTTCCACTTTCGATTTTTTTTTTTAATCTGTATAAACCCTCTTCACCTAATTGAAAGCAAAATTACGACCATTATTGACAGTGGTCGAAAGCTGGAGCTTCGCTGGATTGGAGGCTGTCATTTGCAATTGTAAAACGCACGAAACCACCCTGCTTCTACCTTCGTGCGCTTAGTTCCCGCACGGACTGCACGAAGCGCACGAGAACGAAGTGCACGGAAATCTCCGAACAACTCTAACGGCCCGCACGAGAGCTACTTTGAACGGGTAGTGCGCGCACTTGGTGCAAAAAAATCACATTAAACGAATAAACGAATGCGCCTTATGTCTGCAGTGCGCATGTCACGTATTAGTAATTTGCATATCTCCAGACAATGTGAACCCTGCCAGCGCCATATGTCGGCAGATTTTGGAACTATTTTTTTTTTCTTCGCCAAACAAAATTCCATTGCCTCACAATTTTTCTGCTAAAATATCAGGTCATTCTGACGAGTAGTTTTCAAATTATCGATTTTTGAAATCGTAACTTTAATTATAATCACCCTGTATATAAGGTTTACATTTCAATGAAAAATTGTCCTTCATGCAACCAAACAAGCAAACAACAGTAACTGATACGAGATTAATGTTGCACTTTGGATTTGAGAAAATCAGAAAATACAAAATATGATTTAAATTTATGCTTCCAAAATCCTGCTGTGCCTTAGATTCGAGACAAAATGGTATACAATGGTGTATATCTGGTATAAAGTCAAAGGCCCACATTCACAACAGTGTCGTTATTAACGATGCTGTACAATAATGAAGTCGGTAAATTTAACAAATTTTTGATTTGTCTTAAATGCAATTCACAATATGCATCATTTGCCACCTTAATCGTAGAGACGAGAAAATAGTAATTGATTTCTGCAGTATGGAAATGAGTCTTTGTTTGCTTGAAATTAGCCAATAAAAATCTTGGGTACAGGGAAAGTAAGAAAAACGGAGAAAGATCGAAAGCGGAAGCAACTATTTACTTCTTCGGAATTAGCCATATGCAAAACTCCAGTGCACATGTTCAGTGGTGCTCTCGCGCAATACTTTAGGGATTGATAGTATCAGTCGAGCTTTACAAGGTAGTTCAAATGTGTGCATTATGGCCCTACATTAAATACAGGGTGACCCAAAAAAATGGGAATTTTTGAAATGCGTAGTGGTAGCCTCGAGCAGGTGGCAGCACTGTGGGACTGTGACCTTGAGCAAGTAAACACTTTGCCATTTTAGTAACCATGGGTCAGTGGAACGGGCAACAGCGTGCGTTAGCCATAAAAATGTTTTTAACCGTGTGATCTCAAGATTCGGTAACGTTCCCTGGCCCCCTAGATCGCCAGATTTGGCCGTTTGTGATTTTTTCTTGTGGGGCTATCTCAAGACTAAGGCGTACACGACTCGACCAAGAACTCTGGACGAGTTAAAACAGAGAATTCAGGTTGAAATTCACAGTATCCCAGCTGAGATGTTGCAGGGGTCAGTGAGGAATCTCAACAGCAGATTTCAAGAATGCATTCATACAGAAGAATGCCATAAAAAATGATAAATTCCATTAATGTTTCGTAAATAGCAAGTATACAGGTTTCAATTACTCTTGGTTTTATTGGATTGTTAAAAAGTTCCCGTTTTTTTGGGGCACCCTAAATTATCAATTTTCTTGGATTGATATCAAAAAAACGTGTGAAGCCGTTTTGTTTACCATTGCGATTGCCTTTTCGATTACTATCAATCCCGAAATGCATCATGCTTGCAGTTTTGAATAAGGCCTGTTATAGTTGACGACTACAAAATAATAATAAAAGACCTCTTTCTAGAAAATATCAAGTGCTGAAAAACGTATATTATTTTTATGACAATATCAAATGCTGATAAAGAAGCATAAGATAGAAAGGAATTTTACTTGTGCTCACAGCTTGTGAAAAAAATTGCAAAGCCACAAAAACCGCAAGATGCCATGAAAAAAAGCAAGACGTCGCGCATAAAAACTATGTAATAACGTTAAAAACCACAAAATCATGTATCAACAACTCTTGGATTACGCAAAAAAACTGAAATTAAAACCCAAAAAAAGTAACCAGAGTTGAAATTCGCATTTGTGGATGATTTTTGATCAAAAAAGTGAACTTTAGCGAAAATTGTGCACAAGAGCAGAAATTCATGTTTGTTGGTGTTTTTTGATCAAAAAAGTGCAGTTTCGTAAAAAATGTGCAAGAATATTTCAATCAATTTAAAAATAACACACATTAAAAAAAAAAAAATTGCATTTTAAAATTGGATGGGCACATTCCAGAATGACAGTGCGCACATTCTAAAAATTTTAAGGTGGTTCGAGTTTAGAAACGTCCAAGAGAAATAATACTGATGTTGACAGAATCACACCAAATTGCAAAGCTGACTAAAACTAAAAAAAAAAAACGTGTAAAAATGCAAAATATTGTGAGACAACACAAAACGTCTTGAAAATCACTGTCGGCACATGCTAAATTTCAACGAACTTTTTTTATACGATTCATATATTCATAAACATAAAAACTTAAGTTGGCATAAAAAGTTAAAGGCCCTCTTATATATACAGTCAAATCTCGATATTTTGAACCTTCCTATCTCCAAAACCTCGATATCTCAAAAAAATTTGATTTCTTGATGTTTTCACTATTAATTTAATATAATTTTCCCTTGTTATTTTGAAACATTTTCTCGGAAAACCTGGCCATGTCGAATTTTGACTTCATGTGCCAGTGAAATGCAAGGCATTTAAAAACATTAGAGTTAAGATCGAAAACTCTTAAAGAGAAACATTGTTCGTAAAGAGAAATTTTTTATACAAAAATGAAAAAAAAAATTGACATAGCTTCTGTTAAAGTTATACGATTCTCGTATGTTACGAAAAAAATTCCGGAAAAACATTTTTCGATCTCATTGGCAAGTCATGGTTGCATACGAGATAATTGAGCCTCTCCCACTCGTGTGCCTCTGTTGACCAAGTGACATTGTCAACTATGCCTACAGTGGGCCCGGGAACATCGAGACTGAACCATGGATAAGTGGAAGAGCGTTGCCTAGTCGGATAAATCACAATTTCTTATTCATCACGTCGATGGTTGTGTCAGGGTACACAGACTTCCAGGCGAACAGTTGCTCCCCCCCCCCCCCCCCTGTACTGCAGGCCATACAGAGGCTGATGGTGGGGATATTATGCTTTGGGGGACGTTCTCATGGGCGGCTCTGGGACCCGTAGTTGTGGTAGAACGGACCATGAAAGCTGCAGACAATCTGAACATCATTGCGGACCAGTTGCACCCTTACATGGCGTCTGTCTTCCCAACTGGAAATAGAATCTCCCAGAAAGACAACGCCCCATGTCACAAGGCTCGAATTGAATTTGGAGTGGTTCGAGGAGCATAAGGATGAAATCCAATTAATGTCCTGGCCACCTAACTCACCGGATCTTAATCCAATAGAGCACATTTGGGATGTCATGGAGCGGCAGCTCAGAGCTCAAACATCACCATGTCGGAATATCTCGACTTTGCGTGACTGCTGCTTAGACATTTGGTACAACCTGTTTCCAGTCATCTACCAAGAACTTGTGGCATCCATGTCAAGGCGAGTTGCAGCTGTTTTGCAGGGCATTATTGAGTAGGTGGTCATAATGTTTTGGCTCTTCAGTGTATAATAAACCTGCCAAATTAAGTTTCTATGGCAAATATTAACTAAAAAAATGAAAAAATTGATCATGAACTATAAGAGTTTGGCCACCCCTGATTTAAGATAACCGTGAGAAATGTATTAATATATAAATGTGTATCAGAGAGAAAAGTCTGGATTATGCGAAAATACATGACAAGGTGACTCTCCTGCATGACAATGCCAGACCTCATGTCACAATACAAGTCAAAGAAATTTTAGAAGCACTTGGCTGGGATGTTATCCCGTTTGCCGTATTCACCAGACATCGCACCACCAGATTTTCATTTGTTTAGATCCTTACAGAGCACCCTTTCTGGAGAGCAGTTTAGTTTGCACGAGGTGATTAAAAAGTGGCTTGATAAGTGGATTGCTTCCAAGCAACCGAACTTTTTGTGTCGAGGGAAGGTTGTATGTTTCGATGGTAAATATTTTGAATGAAATAATCGTTTGGTTTCCAATATTTCTAATGATGAAGCATGTGTTTCTAGCTAAGTATGGTAAATTGCTAACATTAATTTGTGTTTTCAGGCTCAACAACTTCTACATATGATCTGCTATCCCAATAGCCCACAACAAACTAACGATGAACAAATAGATCAAAAACAGATAATAACTCAAATTCTTCAGGTAATTCTAAAAAATTTTGTTTTCTAATACACTGCAATAATTTCTAAAATTTAAGATGATAAAAATTATTTCTAAGCTGTTCAAAGCACCTTTTATCCTTGTAGATTGTTAGACAGCTATTAAAATACATCATTAAGTAATCAATGCGCTGCTGGCCATGAAAATCATTGCACCCAGAAGGAGTCATCCATTTGTAAGGAAATTAAAATCCTACTCGGAACTAAGCTATAGTGCAAATGATTAAAATGACATTGAAGGGCGATTCAAAAATTATATTCACTTTTGCCCTAACACAACCTCAACGTTGTCATACTGCCTTTTGCGCATGTATTCTTAGAGTTGGTGCGAATGCAGTCATGTTTGCGAAATTTGATCCCGTTCGTGTCATTTGCCTTCCAGCTATTACAGTGTAAACATGCCCGCTCTGCTAGCAGTTTGCACCAAGGAGGAACAACAACAAGCAGTGATCCGATTTCTCTGGTGGGAGGGGTGTGAAAGGAGCTAAAATTTATCGTAGACTTCCTTTCTTTATCATGTAAGAGTGTTTTTTTGTGGATCGAGAAGTGGCTGGACGAAGGCCCTAGCAGGATGCCTGTTAACCTCTGCTGTGTTCAAACAAAGTTGAATTTTGAGGTACTGGAACACCCTCCCTACAGACCAGATCTTGCTCCCTTAGACTTTCTTCTGTTTTGGTTGCTCCAGGATGCTTTGCGAGGTTGTTGATTTTCGACAGACTCAGACATGCACGAAGCGGTGGAAAAGTAGCTTCGCAACCCACCAAAACCTTCTTGGAGGGAATATGCAAGCTTGGAACTGCTGGAACAAATGCGTTGACAAGGGAAGTGGCTATGTAGAAAGATGATTTACATCTTGAACCCCTACCTTTGTGTAAATACATTGTAAAATAAAAAGTGTAGATAATTTTTGACCTGTGCTTGTAGTTTTTACCCAGTGCTAAAAAGGCCAGAAAGTAAGAATTTTGCATAAGGAGGCTCTACCCATGTTGACTTTGAAGCTTTATGTGTGAAAATCTAATCACTATGATTTGTACTATCATCTGTCCAATTGTGATAGGTTAATAAAATTCCCTCTATGGAAGGAGGATGTAACGATTTCTATGACCAGCCACGTACATGGAGTTTTGAATCTAAGGCTGCTCTTGCATGTGATGAGTTTCATTTAAGGACAAAAAATAGTTTACTTCGTTTTTCTTTCTTTTTATTAGAATTTGGATCAGTGGACTCTGCGTGTATCCAGCCTCGAACTCCAACTTATGTATAAGCACTGTTCACAGAACACCAACGAACTGAACCAGTGGTTGGACAACATTGCTCGAGCCACCATAGACGTGTTCCAGTTGCAATCTGAGGATTCTTCTAGCAGAGGTCTTGTAAACAAAGTGGAAACTAAAGGAGGGTTAACCATGTCAAAGTTAGTTCAAAGTTTGTTTTATCATTTTTTTTTTCCTTATTAATAAAATAATTTTATTTATAACATGTTTAAAATTTTATTTGATGGGTAATTTTAATCATTTGATACCACTCGATTAAGCTTTAATAAGGTGAAGATGAGATCCTGGAACATATAAGATGTCAATTTACTAACTAGAAAAGGGAAGGAAAAATCCACGATGTAGCATAGAGACGATGTTGGCAGTAAGCTGTTTGTTTTTGTGTCAGCAAAGGAATTATTGGACAGAGCCGTAAAAAGCTCTGGCAGAGTTGACCTGTTTGAACAAACAGGATGAAGACAACGGGGCAGTATTGCGATCGGTGATATACATAATGATTTGAATTAATTCCAAGACGAGATTTCATGATGATGACATTTAACTTTTAATCTTGGGGCATGCGAGACACGGATTAATGAGATGATCGCGCCCTTGTCCACTAATGCGGAAACTGGTGTTTCTCCTAACTAACGAGATGGTGTTTCTCCTAACTAACCTCGTGCCAGAAACCTTGACTGGGAATCTCGATTTCGGTTTTTACTGGTGTCCGTTGGTTATTTTTGGTTAGATGTCCCCATTGGCATTGCCAGTTTTCGGTGAATGTGTCGTAATGAGTTTCTTGTCCCAAGATTTCTTTAGGCGTTGTCGATAGATTTAGTTGCGAAATGGGACTTAAAGGCGTACTAGAAAGGCATCTTCTACGGAAAAATTCAGGTTTTATACATAGGGTGTTCACTAACTCTAATGGATGTGGACACAAATCAGGGACCATGTCTTTAGACCTGGAAACAAATAAACATAGGAGCTCTCTTTCGATGGGGATGTGAAGGAGATGTTCATGTGAATTTTTTCCCGTCCGCAGATGGTATTAGTCTCTGGCAGTCGATGTATGAGTGAGGATTGTGAATTGTTGCGAAAACGACGGAACGAGTTGAATAGCGAAATTGCATCAAATTTCACCAAAAGCTTGGCAATACTCAAACAGAAACCAACAAGCTGTTGGGGACGAAGCTATGAGCTCATTCTTTGCATCTGATTCAGACCTTTTTGGTCAAGCACAGCATTCCCATGCTTTCTCAGGCTCCCTACTTGTCTGGCATTGTGTGATTTTTGTCTATTCTCCAAGTTTGAAAATTCCTCTGAAAAAGACCCGATTTGAATCTAGAGAGGATATTATGCAAAATGCGATGGCCCATCTGAACACCATTTTGACAGATTCGTGCCAGAAGTGCTTTCGACAAGAGTGGGACTGCTGGGAGAAGTGTGTGCATTACCAAGGGGACTTTTTGAAAGAAATTAGAGTAATGTCTTGTATATGAATAAATGTATATTTTGCCGATCAAAGGCTTGATACTTTTTTAACACACCTTGTCTATCATAAAATGAATTTAAAAAACTGATCCTTAGAAGCTCCGTAACCAGAAGTTACATGGGGTGAGATCAGGTGAGCAAGGAGGCAAGCTGATGAAGACAGCACCTGAGCAGCCATGCATTGTTGAAGGGTTTTGTTATAATACCTATTGAACAATATGAGCAATTTGGGGAAGTGCACCACTTGCCGCATATTTTCTTTGAGTTTCGTGTCATTTGTTCCAGACCAGTGAGTTGGGGAATATTATGTGGAAATGTCTATGAATGTCAGTCCACAAAAGGATCAGAAAAGTTCTGATGGACATTTGTAACTTGTAAACACATGTAAGAAAATAAGTATGAGGGGTGGTTATGAAGCCATTACAATCAGCAGAAGACTGAGAGTTGTGGTGACGCTGCACGGTGGTAGCGTCAATCCTTGCCGCTTTGTATCCTTCAGCACTTGAGGATTGTTGCTTCCCAGTGGCATCACACAGTTTCAAAAGCGATTGTAATTGTTGTTATATAAAAATATTTAAATCTTTTCTTTTGTTTGCAAGTATGTAATAAAAATAGAGTATACAATTTTCTTTATCTTTTACAGAGGAAATGGCGATAAACCAAGCAGTATTTGGTTAGTAGCACCATTAATATCCAAATTGCATGCATCAGTTCAAGGCCGTGTTCTCCGTGCTGCAGGTCAGGTTTTGGAGAGCGGGAACTGGTCCTCCAAAAGCAAAGACAAAGACAGAAATGTTCAGAGGAGGTAAACATAAAATGGCTTACCATAGAATTATTTGTATTAATATGCAATGCTGACTGTTTTCTAAGGTGTTTACATTTTTAAATTTTATTTGATTTCCTTGCTTTCCATGGATAGTCATGTGGGGTTTGTAACTTTTTATTACTTTTCTAAATTTATTTCTGTTATGCTAGTGGACAAAATAAAGCTCTTTTTATTTTAATCGTGGGATTATAAATACATTGAAGTGCCAAAAGTCATTGGGTGTGTCGTGGAAAATTTCAGGTGTAACTTACATCTATGTAAAAGGATATACATAAGCAGAGTGGTATTAATGGACCTTAAATGACTAGAAGCACATAGCTTAGTCCGATGAGTCACGATTCCAATTTGTGCAAGCTGACGTAGGGTTCGAGTGTGCAACAGACCCCAAGATATCAGGTAGGCTTTGCACAGGCTGGTGGTGGCTCCGTCATTGTGTTGGGCATACAGTATTTACAAGGCTGGATTTGGGTCCTGTGATCAAAGTGGACCTATCTATCAATGACTGGGAATCCTTATGTCCAGCTGCTTGGTGACCATTTGTAGTCATTCATGGCTTTCATGTATCCTAATAACGATGCCATGTTTCAGGAGGACATTGTGCCATGTCACTGGGCCAACATTACTCGCAATTGCTATGAGGAGCATTCTGAACTATTCCCAAAGAATGAATTGCCCACTTAAATCACCAGACATCCCATGACTTTTGGTACTAAGTGTACTGTACAGCAAAATGCAAATTATCCAGAGGTGTACTGTGCAGATGGCCAGTTGTCTGTCTAGATTGTAGAATTAACAGTAGGGACCCGGTAGAACGCAGTCTCTGTAAGAGAATATTAAAAAAGTATAAAACGCTTACTCGATTTTCTTCATATAAATTGGACATTATATAAAGGTTAAACCAATAAAATTCAATCTAAGGCCTTTATAATGATGAAAGACGAAATCAAATTCCAGCCGAATCTCTCAATTAGAAGGGGTCGTTTACCTGAACATCTACTTAATATTTTTTGTAACTAGCATTTTAAATGGATAGAAGTAGGTGAAATTTTGTATAGATCGTTATAATTGCAAAAGAACATTCAATATAAAATTTCAGGCAAATTTTGCCAGTGGAACTGGTACTTTATCTGAATATTCTTAGTGTAAAGTTACGAGGTGAGGTCATAAAGTCATTACAATGAGCTGGAAGACCGAGATGGGGTGATGGTGCACCAAACACTGCTTTATATCCTACAGCACTCGAAGGATGTCGCTTCCCTGTGGCACCACATATTTTCAAAAGGGATCGTTCTTTCATGTTGATTGTAATGACTCTATGACCGCCTCTCGTACTTCACACGATACAGTACTCTTATGGTAGATTTCATATTGTTGACGACAATGACAGAGAGGAAAGTGCGGAATTAAGCCAGTGTTTGAGTAGTGTATTTATAAAGATATGTGAATTTCGATGACGACGGTGATGAGAAAATTGTTATGATGAAATGGATGAAGAAGTTACGTTAATCAAGAACATGTGGTTGAATAACACATACGCACAATCATTTTTGACACCATATTATAAGTGACATTCTTATGTGGGAGTATATGAGAAAATTGAGGGCAGAACACTTGAATTTACGTATTTCCTATTTGTAACTGTACACCATTTCAAGTCCCAATATTTCTATTAACGAGCAGTAGTCTTTGTTTTTATTTTGTCTGCTACAATTACTACATGCATATACTGTTAATGGATTGGGAGTATTTTATATTATCAAGAACACAACAGTAATGTAAAATTATTCTGTTTTTCTCTTCTAGTACGTCATTGCTGAGTCATCAGCCATTTTTGTCTCTGGTTTTGACATGCCTGAAGGGGCAAGATGAGCAGCGTGAAGGACTGCTCACCTCACTCCATTCACAACTCTCACAGTTCCTGCATCTCTCCAAAGATGTAAAAATTGCATTATTTATTTAGAAACTTTTTTTTTTAATCCCAGAAATTCTTCTCTTCTGTAAGATTCAGTGCTGTTAATGCATTTTCATTTTGTTTTTAGGAAAAATTTCATACAGAAGATGCTAAAGTGAAGCAAGCTATGCAAGATGCTTTACAGTTACGGCTGAGCCTGGTAATTTTTAAATTTTTTAAGAACATGTTGTCGATACTGTCTAGTACAGTAGAACCTCGTTTTTACGAACTCGCATTTTACGAAATTCCGGATTTTACGAAGTAATTCTGAAATCCTGACCCCCTCCTGTTAATTTCCTTATGATAAGCTTTAAGTTTTACGAAGTGCTTTTATGACGAAATTCGGATTTTACGAAGTTAGAAGTTGTAATTGGTAATAAAAAATTTCACTTTAAAAAAAGTGAAAATTTTTTGCGTGAACGGCCTGGTTGCATTTTGTTCATTTGTCTTACGTTATCACCGTCGTGATCAATGAATAACTGGACTAGTTTCCGCCGTCGCCAACAGAGGACGCCATAAGTAATGCAAATGAAAGTGAAACTGAACTTTCAATCCCATGTGAAGATGATTAGCGAATTTGAACGATTTGAACAGTGGGAAATCCTGAAAAATAAGCTGATTTTCAATCTAAATTCTCCGAGTTTGTTAATATTGATGCGGATGTTTTAACTTTGCCGATGTTAAACGATAACGAAATTTGCGATCTTATCAAAGATGGCAGCGAAGAGAACATGAAGATGACAATGACAAGAAATTGGAAAATACGACATTGAAGGCAACATCCTCACAAATTAAAAGCTCCTTAGAAACTCTAAAAAAACCTTCTGTATGCAACTAAAAATGTACCAGATGATATCTTTGACAGTTTTTTTGAATTTTCAAACTACTTAAATAATGATTATAACTTCAAAAAATGCATCAGACAACAAAACTCGAATATTTAATCGGTGTTTAAGCCTATTTGTATTAAAAATACTGCCTATTAAAAATTCAGTGCCTATTTACGCGTTTTTTTTTGGGGGGGGGGTTTGTTTTTT
>JAHWFO010024788.1:81274-222923 GCA_023313115.1 Rhysida immarginata | reverse complement strand
CGGTGATCTATTTTTACCCCGTTATTTGCAATTTTTACTTCCACTCACATTTTTTAAATCAAAAAATTGATTTTCTGGAATGTAGTATGTAGAAAATGTAAAAAAAGCTTGTATCTTCTTTCCTTTCTCATCATTTCCGATCGAATGACATATAACATGCCATATGTTGTCATTGTTCTAAAGACCAATTGACTGCCACCCCCGCAACTCATACAGCACTGGAACAATTGGGCCTAAACTTCATAGTAATGTAGATCTTGCCTAAAGGAATCTGGATACTGAATTTCACTCCTTTACGTACCTAAATAGCACCTAGATTTTTCGTCTCTCTGACTCGACCCCCGTAATTTTCGATCCCAGTGTACCAATCAAAACCAAACTAAAAAATGAAGGTGGAAGGGCCCGTAGTAAGCTACTGTCCGCACGCTACTGGGTTGCTTAATGTGCTCATATGATGTCGCTGGTAGTTGCAGATCAGTCTATAGTTATGAAGGGAGGAAAAGCGCTAAAATCAAGTAGCGCAAAAATGAGTTCTGGCCGTGTTTCCAAACGAATGAAAACGTTTGCATGGAGAGGTAGATACCTGAGAAATATGAAAAAATAAGAGAAGAAAATCGTCCTATTGTTTACATAGTTGAAACATGGATCGACTCAAATTTGGCTGTTTGTCCCCCGACACTGAATAGATTCATCTGCAACTGCAGCGACACCGTACGAGCTCCATTCTTCCACTACTTAATAATATATTTATATGAGCACTTGACCAATGATGCATCGACAAAGACTGCACCATCTCGGAACTGCAGAAAATTACTCGACAAGTCTCATTCGAAAGAGATGCAACACTGGATTTTCTTAGTGATTTCCAGAGGAAAACAATCATCCGAGTTGCCAATCTGCTCTCTATTAGATCCATCGTCACGCTTTTTTTTTATATTATTGGGATTCAATACGTCCATCTAGGGCCTTATGGCTGGAGGCCAACGAGTTGGGTCCCTGGATGGACCTGGATTAACAACTGCTGTATGGTGGTCGCAGCAGCTGGGGGAGTGAAGATTATGTGACTAGCCATACCTGATGTTGCTTAACTTCACAGAAGTGTGCCTAGTAAAAGCCCACCAGGCCACAGCCTCCCCCAATCGGATTCTTGGTTGGTAGACATCCTTATCCTGTTATTGCATACATTCTGGATAACACTTCTATCTTGTTTTGTAACTGTTTTGCATGGGATAATGGTCTAACAATGAAAGACGTCAGCATTATCCCAGCGTGGGGATGCGGGACCAATGCCAATTGATGGTGGGAGAGTCCACGTGCATGCATACTGGGTCTGATCGCAATGGGAGCGGTTTTCGATTTTCTACAGTGGTTTTCTGGTTTTCATTTGACTCAGCCTCGTATTTGAAGTTTCTTTTATTTACAATTCAAAATGCTTTAAAAAATATTAATTATTAAAAAAATACAGATACCTTTAATTTCTTTATGAGATTTTGATTTAATTTCTTTAAGTTTAAGGTATGGTATCACTTAACTTGGATCTATTTCTTTCTTTTAAGTTAAGGAATTCTTTGTGTTTAATCAAAAAAATTTTGAAGTAATTTAGGAAATTCTTTGAGATTTTTTTTTCATTTTTTTTTTTTTTCTAGGTAGGTGGTATGTTTGACACCATCCAACGTAGCTCCTCAATTACTACAGATTGGGCGGTTTTGCTTGTTCAACTAATAATCCATGGCGTTGTAGATACCCAAACTAATAGGTCATATTTTAAAAATATTTAAATTTTTTAACATTTACTTACAGTTCGCAGTATAAAATGAAACTTTTTCACACTTTTTAGTGAGCTTTTCACAACCGTTTTGGATATGCTAGCCATGTTGATTCACAATACACTAGTTTCCGATTCTTCATGTTCAGACAAGGGTGAAGAAACTAAGAAACATTATCAAAATCTCATAAAGAAATTAAAGGTATCTGTATTTTTTTTAATAATTAATATTTTTTAAAGCATTTTGAATTGTATTTTCTTTTACTCTTTGCCATGGAAAATGAAGCCATTTGAAAGGAACTTCAAATACGAGGCTGAGTCAAATGAAAACCGGAAAACCGCTGTAGAAAATCGAAAACTGCTCCCATTGCGATCAGACCCAGTACGCATGCGCTTGGACTCTCCCGCCATCAATTGGCATTGGTCCCGCATCCGCACGTGACCCAGGAGTGCCATATGGGCGTTTCCAATATGGCGACCCCTGTGTTGGAATGCACCAATGAAGAGCAGCGTAGAGTGATCAGTTTCCTACACAGTGAAGGCACGTAACCAACAGAAATCCATCTACGCATGTTGGCACAGTATGGTGTTGCATGTGTATCACAGACTCAGATGTACGAATGGTGTAAGAAATTCAGCAGCGGCATAACAAGTTTGGCAGACACGCCAAGGCCGAAAACGTTCTGCAGCCAGCTATCCGCAGGAAAGGTGACGCTGACCTTGTTCTGGGACCACAAGGGTCCCATAGTGGAACATTAGATGGATAAGGGCAAGACGGTGACCAGTGCCACCTAAGTACCGTAAACTGGTGTGTGACATTCTGAAACCTGCTATATGCACCATAGCTCGTGCGACCGTGGCGACTATCCAGGACTTACGTCTGGAGTGCCTCCCCCATCCTTCTTACTCTCCCGACCTCACGCCCTCCGACGTCCACATCTTTGGGTCACTAAAGGACTCCTTAGGTGGCCACAAGTTCGCAACCGACACGGAGGTGAAACAGGTGGTGCATGAGTGGCTGTACGTGCAGCCAAAAGATTTTTTTTCCCCCGAGGCATCCATGCCCTCCTGACTTGGTGGCAGAAATGCATCAAAAGCATGGGGAGACTATATTGAAAAATAGTGTACTTGTTCCAACTCTGTCTGTAATATTTCCCGTTTTCATTTGACTGACCCTCATATTTTGTCTCTACTTTTTTAAAAAGATCGGTTAGTAGCTAACATCAGTAATAGTGCAGATTAGCCTCCCCTAACTTCCTTGTCTCTTATCATTAAGACTGGTTGCTTTCATGTACTGCATTTATTATGTGCCAGTTCTAGTTAATGCGTAACTAATTTCGGACATTACTCTGTCACATTCTCTGGACATTACTCCCTTTAAGCCTGTTTTCCATTTAGCAACTTTTAAGCATCTGTTAGGCATCTGCGACTTTTATGAGACTTGCACTTGTTTTCCAATTAGTGATTTTCACGCACACGTGTCTATCAGTCATCTGTCAGGCGAATTTTCAAGATCTGGTGAGGTTAGATTTTTTACTCGCTATTCAGATCTAGCCAATGAGGTGCAATCTAATTCCATTTTTCATCGATTTCATTGTTTTTGAAATGATTGGTACAGGTTCGGATTCTTCATTTTCTTCCTCTATCTTTGTAATTTCGTCTCCAATATTAATAAAAGAAAAAAAAATGCACTATACATGTACAAAAACCGGTCACTTACTTTTGCGAGGAAGCTGGGAATCTTCAGAGAAGGATAAATTCCAATCAACAATCGAACAGTGAAGTGTACTGAAATCCAAATGACCCCTTACGGAGTTTATATAATGGATGCAGTGCTATTATTGAGCAATCAGCAATTTTAGGCAGTAGCCCCCATTGACTTAGAAACACTAGAGAGAAAGTGTCTGCCAATGACATCACAGTGCGTTTAGAGTTATTTTATCCATTTAAGCGGAATCCAACACCAATTTTAGCATAGAAATTTATCCTTATAAACGGATTATCCTTTTATTCGGTATCCTTTTAAGCAAAGTTAAAATGCATTGAAATCAACTACAAAAAAACGGGACCGTGACTGTTTATCCTTATAAGCGGATTATCCTTTTATCAGAGATCCTTATATTGAGGGTCGACTGTAGTAATAAATTCAAAGCGTGAACGTGATTGGAGTGATCGATATCCTCTTTGCCATTGCTTTGAGACCGCGACAATTGTTTGAATATCAACTTCTTCAGACCCCATGTTTTCCAAAATGACTCGACCAATCGGACCAGATCAGAGTCGGGATAACGTTTGAAAATTGCCAAATGGAAAATGACCCGAAACCTGTTGCCCTTCTCAGGAGACTTTAACAAAATGCCCAAAAAATCGCCTCACATTATAATTCGCTTAAAAGTTGTTAAACGGAAAATAGGCTTTAGACTTTTTTCTGTGCGGATATACGAGGGCAAATCGATAAGTCGTTTCCACAAATTTTTTTTCACAGAAATTTATTGGTCGAACAAGACGACATTAGGTGTGCAGGAATAGCAGTTCATTGCTTATTTTTCTATATATCCACCACCGACTGCAGTGCATTTTTTTTTCCACCGTGACACCAATAAAATGTTGTCGGCTGCTGGTGTAACTACTGCCGCACAGCATGTGGAATAATCAACGCAATATCCTACACTGCCACGCTTATCAAGCTACGTCATGCCTTGTGTGATAAGCGACAGAGTGACCACGTCCACCTCCTTCATGATAACGAAAGTCCACACGTCGCCTTGGTGGTCAAGGAAAAAATCGTTAGGTACGGCTGAGAAATCATGGACCATCTGCCATACAGTCCTGATCTAGTACCCTCGGATTATCACCTCTTCGTCCCGATGACGACAATTTATGCAGCTGTCATATCCAAATTGGTGTTATGGTGAGAAAAATGCATTGCCATCGGTGGGGGATATATAGAAAAATAAGTAATGATCTGGTACTCCTGCACATCTAATGTTGTCTTGTTTGACCAATAAATTGCTATGAAAAAAATTCGTGGAACCGACTTATTGATTTGCTCTCATATTAAATATATAGTGTTTTCTACTCCAATCTCCAATAAGTACACGTTGCGGGTGAGAATAACGGATGTGATAATGTTGGTAACAGGAGATAAGCTGGTGAATATTTGGTGAGAAATTGAATATCGTCTGGAAGTTCTTTGAACAACAAAAGAGCCATGTGTTAAGTTTATTAAGGATATGAAAAAAACTTTCAGAGATGAAGAATATAATACAAATATATCTAACATAGCTTTGTTTTATTAAATTTCTTTATCAAGGGAGGGACTTTTCTGATCATTCTGTGTATTGACTTACATTTTGAATGCACTTGAAGTGATTTTATAGAAAATGTGTTAAGATATTGTAGAGAAAAACTTGATTTTACCCTGTATAATTTGATCAGAAGGAAGTCTCGGATAAACATTCGGATGCGATTGCCCAAGTTCGTCAGCTTTTACCACTTCCGAAACAACAGTGCGAAGTGATCACATGCGAACCCATGGGAAGTCTCATTGATACAAAAGGCAACAAAATTGCTGGGTTCGATTCAATTGATAAGAAACAGGTGAATAAAAGATTTCAGATAACTCACGTTTCTGTTCCAGTGTTAGCTCATTTTAAGGAATTTTGTGTGAAAACGTGTTATCTGTTTTAGGGTTTGCAAGTATCAGAAAAGCAGAAAGTTAGTCCCTGGGACCTGCTTGAAGGGCATAAAAATCCTGCTCCTCTTTCTTGGGCTTGGTTTGGTGCAATCAGAATGGAGAGAAAACCCTTGAAATATGAAGAAGCCCACAGACTTCTCCAATACCACACACACTCAATGAAAAAGAATCCTAGCTACTATTTGGATCCTCCACCATTGCCGCCTGAGGATTTAGAGCCGCCACCAGAGAAGCAGGTTGGTTTAAAAGTTGATGTATCGGACGATACAGTTTTCGTTTGTTATTATATTACGTTAATATAATTATTTTAATAAATTATTATTTTTACATTAGCTTTATGTACAAATCAAAGAAGAAAAAGATAGAGAAACGCCAAGCAGTGATCAGTCTCCTAGACCAGGTGGAACGAAAAAGACAAAGCCACCCCGCCGGAGAAGGCAGCCTCGTAATGCTGCCATGGCCAATCAAACAATGATGCCAACGGTACGTATTTGATATCTTGGTTAATTAATAATATAATCTCTTTTCTTCTGGCATAGAAGATTATGAGATCGAAAGAAATCTAAGATGTCCGGTGATCTCGTGGATCGCCCCCCCCCCCCCCCAGGAGATTGACCCATCTCTGCCAATCCACTAATTTTGGAATGTTTGATTATGTTGCACATGAATTTGAAGAGCCCAATGAGGAGGAGCTTCATCTTGCTGAAAGAGAGGACAGTTGCTTGCATTTCTGTAGTCGAGGAACAGCGTACTTCATTAGCACGTGAAGGTTCACATTACCATTATCCGTTCCTTCATGGAAGAAGAATGGGCCAAGCACTCGATCATGCATTAGTTCACACCACATGTTGATTTTTGGACTGTCTCTAAAATGTGTTGTCTTATGACATGTGGGTTTTCTGATCAGCAGATTCTCATGTGCCTGTTTATTATTCCGCTTACATGAAATGTAGCCTCATCGGTAAAACAGACACGCTGCAAGGTGGGTCCTGTGAGTAGAAAGATTCAAGACAGTAGATCAAGATGGTTCGGTCACTTGGAACGAAGAGCTGAAGACTATGTGGCAAAAAGGATAGTGAAGTTGAAGCTTCCAGGAAAGAGAAGAGTTGGAAGGTCTAGGTTAAGATGGATGGATAAGGTGAATGAAGATCTCCAGAAGAGAGGATGGGCAAGGAGGGAAGCCCTAAACCGTGAGAGGTGGAAGAAAAGAATTAAGGAAAGCAAATCTGACCCCATATAAAAATGGGAAAAAAGCTAAAGAAGAAGAAGAAGAAGAAATTATATACAATTTTAGACATTTGTGTACCACTTTGTGCACTCTACTGCTTGGTACTGGAAGTTCATTTTCCTCATTGGACTCTTCATATAGCCTATCATCCTCAGTTCCATCTAATGCATTACTAATGCTACATTTCAAAAATGAACGGCAAGCCATTTCTGCGGGAATGCTATTCCCATACATCTTTCAGCCAGTCTACGACAAGTTGAATATCTGGCTTTGCCTGCTTTCCTGGAGAATATCCATTCTTGCCATTTTTTCCTCACATGATCAAGGGCTTATTTAGGCACATGTCATGTGGTTGTTAAATCGAAGTTATTTTTGAAGTTTTTGCCTCGTTCTTGATCTTATTTGTTGTGTGGCCCCTAAACTTGTCCCATACTAACAACAACTTCTTCTTTAATAATGTTCCTGGCCTGTTGTTCCATATACCCCGCAACCATTTCTGAACACCTTCCTCATCCAGTCATCCTTTCTCATGGGCGCGGATGATAATTCCTTCATTTCTGATATTCTTAGGAAGAGTCTTCCTCTTAAAAATAATCACTGGACTTCTAAGTCCGCTTATAAGAGCCCTCGTTTTTAAGAACTTTCATCAGTTCTGACTCATGTATAAGTCTAATGTGGGTTTTAGGGATCATTTTCTGGACAAAAAAATCCTTTACTTACACATGGGTATATATGGTATAAATTATTGAAATCAGATTACTTATTTGTGGAAACCCTGTATATTTCATGTTCTTTTCTACCCTGCAAGATTATGACTGTCCGGACTTTGCTTAATTCAGGAGTACTATAACTCAAAAGTGGTTGTAACATATCATATGCAACTGGAGTGCTATTGAACATTAAGTTTGAGGTCTGTTGATTGAGATTAATATGGGAACTTTTGCATATTTTTGAATATAAATCCCAAAATTTGTTTTGCCAGGAGCTGAGTTCGAACTTCCAACCATTTTGGCTGGAGTCCTGAATTGAAATGCTAAATCTCTGTGGAATGATAAATTAAGATTTAATAAATTGTATGTATTACAGAATCAAGTCCGCCAGATAGGTTATCAAGAACAACCTATGTATCCTCAAACGCCTCACCAGAATTGGTATCCTCCACAGCCACAACAGTCCTTCTACAATCAGCAGCCACTTCCTCCAGGTAATGTTGAAAAGAAAAGAAAGTGTTTGCATGTGTCTTGCTGCTAAATTCGAGTTTAAAAATTCATTAATTACATTTTCATAGAATACAGAAGGTAGATTATGTTAAGAATGAACAATTTGAATATGGAAAGCGGCTAGCAGCAACTCGTCCATATTCATGTCCATTGGGATAGGAAGGGGTCAATCGCAGGTGTGTCATGATTAAACGTCGCTCGCATGATCGGAAAAATGGGGTCCAAAATTGATGGGTTTTGGGAAGGCTACTTAACTGCTCTTTCTGACACCCAAGTACTCGTATTCTGCAATTATAAACGTGTACAAAACATGCACACGTGGATTGGTGATTTCTAAAGGTGGTGTGAGTAAGTGTTAATGAGAAGGAGGCTCTATGAATTTTCAGATGTGTTTCAAAACATTATTGACCACCCTCTGTATATCAGCATCAACAGTTGCTTACTTATCAACACTCGAAGATGAAACGACAGTTCGTGCAATTCTTTTTACAGATATCCCAGTTAAATCCCCGATGCATCGCTGCTAGATTTCTGTGGGCTTGGGCTCTTCAAAAGGGTCTTGGGAAATAGACGACCAGACCGTATAGGGATTGTAAAGAGCCCATAAGGAGATATAGTCTGCAATCAGTCTGAATTCTCTTCGACGGAGCCTCTTGAATGAAAACTCAATTGCAGGGCTGTAGCTCGGAACTGTGACCTACAGATAGAGAATGATCGATGTTGGCATGATGGCTTCAGACCTACAAAATTGTTCATTCTTAACGTAATCTACCCTCTGTATTTATTAAAAAAGCTAATACGCTTTTATGTCAATAAAATTTAATGAAATTTTTCTGTTTTGGAAAGGAGGACCTCGATTTGAACAGCGGCACGCCTTATCTCAATCCAAAGCTGCACTTACAAACATGCTGCGACAAAGGCACCCTAACGCTGCTTATTTGCCAAATCCAGGAAATAATACACCACCTCAACCTCAACCTAATAGTTTCCAAAGTATGGACATGATGCACAAGCATCGTCCTATCATGAGGCATCAAATACGACCGCAGCATAATCCTTCTATGCAGGTAACGTTAACAGGCTTCACAAATATTGAGTACCATAAGTATAGATTTGAACTGTGCAGATTTTCTTTATTTAGCAAACAACCCAGGCAGGTATGTTCCCGCAACATTTGCCGTCATCTGTAGGACAATCTGGTCCACTGCACCATTTATCGCAACCCGGTAACTTTTTTTTTTCTTTCTCTTGATGCATAAATTTTAATTTCTGTAGCTTCTACTTTGATTGAATCTAGCAGTGGTCATATTTTATTTTTCTGAATACGTAATTTGTTAGAGAAAATCATTCTTTTGATTAAAAATATTAGGGGGGGGGGGGGGTTGTAGTAGGGTTGCCCTTGTCTATTTTATATAAGTTTTCATATTTTGCTTTTGTTGTTGTTATCAGGAATTCCACAAGGTTATGGTGCTTATTCCACTGCAATGCAACAACCAGGATCTCTTGTCGACCAAACATCAGGCGGAGCCATAATTCCAACTACATTCCCACAGTCATATTCAGGTTCACAGAATAACGTAAGTGGCATGATGGCAAATGTTCGAGGTGCTCAACAGAGTGGATTCATCAACCCACAAATACAACAGCGAGCCTTAACTCAGACATCAAGGTATATAGCAGTTTGTACATTAAAGTTTATTCTGTTGCAAGTAGATCTTATCTCCATTTCAAAGGTTTTTGCTGAGAACTGACTAGATAATAATTTTACACTGCCTTGCTAAAAATATCCAGACATCCTCTCTTCAAGTGAAAATGATTCAGTCAGGAACAAGTTATGGTTCCCATACTTGCTGCATGGAACATGACCCCATGTCAGAGTCCTTCACTATGGGCACAAGCCACTCTCGATCGCATTTCTTTTTGGTTATTTCCAAACTTGCACATGAACGCTAGACTGCTGGAGAGTAAAGTTGCTTTCATCACTGCGTATAACTTTTGCCGAGTCATCACTATTTCAATGGCAATGCTCCTTATACCATTGTAGATGACAAAGACCATTCACCTTTATCCACCCTTGTGAAGAAGCCCATCTCATGAAGGACACTTTGTGTACTGGTTGCGGACACTTTATTAGTTGTATTATATTTCTTTTACATCAACAGTGAAGGAATACGTCATTGGAATTGAAACTACAGTAAAATAAGAATGTCCAGATACTTTTGACAGGGCAGTGTATTTAGCCATCTAAATAGTACGTTTTTTTATATTATTTGGAGATGACGGAAATTAGATGATTTTCTTTTCCTAAACAACTGAACAGTAAGGAATGTTTCTGAGTATTTCACATCGTTTTACTAAATACGAAGGCATTTTGAAAAGTTTCGCCACCTATGCGGGAGGCTCAGCAATTTGCTAGAAACTGGTTATGAAAGGAAAGCCTGATTCATTGACTATCATGACACCTAGCGGTATCCATCTACAATGTCTCTCATGTCCAGAATAGCTTAGGAAAGGAGATGTAAAACAATGCTTGGTTGAAACAACGTGCTGTTATTGAATTCCTCCACGTAAAATGACATTGCTGCAGGCTCAACAGAACTCATTGTAGTGGTAGACTACTGGCTACAAAGTTTCAAATTTTAGTGGCCCAGTAACAAAATTCAGTATCCGACATTAAAACAGTAGTATGAGGCGAAATCAACAAGTAACGTTATTTATTTTTTTTAACAAAGTGCTGGAGCAAACATGAACAAACAAAATATACAAAGTACACATCAGTGTTCTGTTTATTTCTCTAAGTATGAGCCATTGCGATTAAGCCATTTGTCCATCGTGGTACAAGTTTTTGAATGTCCATCTCATAGAAGTCCGTTTCTTGCTAGTACAGCCACCGGCACATTTCACGTTTGACGTCATTGTCCGTCTCAAATCGTTCCCCCCCGAAGGGCCGAATAGGTGAAAGTCACTGGGAGCTAAATCCGGGCTGTATGGTGGGTGGTCGAGAACTTCCCATCCGAATTTTGCAATCAGGTCTTTGACTTTGCCGGCGACGTGTGGGTGCGCATTATCATGAAGCAGTCGGATGTCCCTGGTGTCCAGTTCGGGCCTTTTATCATGAATGAAGCAGTGCAGTTTCGTAAGAGTATTATTGCAGTACGTGTTCTGGCACCATGATGATCCGTGCGGCATGAACTTCACTAACAGAACTCCCTTCATGTCCCAAAACACGGTTAGGATCAAAACAGATTGGGTCACCTGAAATTTTCTGGTGACAGGGGAGGAGGGGTATTTCCACACATTACTGGCCTGCTTCAATTTTGGTGTGAAATGGAATGCCCAGGTTTCTTCACCTGTGACAATGCCTTGCAGAAGATGCTGTACCGCATCAAGTGAATCAGACTGCAGCCCATCCTGTTGGCCATTTGTTGTTCCGTCAGCTGTTTTGGCACCCAGCGACAGCTCATTTTATGATAGCCTAGCTTGTCGTGAACGATGCCGTATGCCGTGCCGTAGCAGATGTCACACTCCGCAGCCAATTCTTTCAACGACACTCACCTTTCCTGTCGAATAGCCGCATCAATCTCAACAACTTTTGATGGCGCGGGCGCTCATACTGGGCGGCCAGGGTTGGCTTCATCAACGAGACTCATTTGCACCATGCCCACACATTTGCATAGGCCATAGAGTTATTTCCGTAAACTTTCTGCATTTCACTGTGAATTTCCTTGAGTGGATGAGCTTTCGTATGAAGGAAACGAATTACAGCTCTACTAGCGTGGATGATGTGATCAACGAAGTCATCTTGCCGATTGCGATTGCATGCTTCCACTAGGTGTTAGCATGATGCTTTTAAACGATAGGGGAAGGTGACAAGTTCAAAAAGTATATCCAGTTTTCCCACTACTACGATGTTTTTGTAAAAAAATAAGCCTGATATGCTTTGATTTCCGTTTGACTTCACTTGTTTGCAAAAAAACATGTTTTCGAATACCCCGTTCATAGTACTCTGTTGGCTGTGAATACAGCCAATGGCACATGGCAGATTTGAGTTCCTCGTCAGTCTCAAACCTCTGACCACCCAGAAATCTCTTCATGGGACCAAAGAGGTAGTAGTCCGAGGGCATTAATGCTCGGTTCACATTGAGCCGGCAAGGCGGCAAAGCGGCGAAGCGGCAACCGTTGACGCATGCGCACTACGTCCAAGGCCAACTAGAAATAGGTCAATTCAAGTGCCGCGGCCGGCAAATAAGCCAGGCGGCAAAGTTGAAATTTGTTCAACTTTTGCCGGTTGCCGCTTTTGCCGGTTGCAGGCTCATCCAATCACGTTCGACTACTGGAGCACGTAATCAAAAGAATGATGGCGGATCATAATTTTATAGTGAAATAGAATAAAGAGAATGCACTTTATTTTGTAAATGTGAAATTATAAATTGCTACTGTCCTTCAGGTTTTTACATCGTTAAATAGATACGTTTGGTTAAATTTTAATTAGACAATTCAGTTGGAAATTAGCAAGTTTTAGAACAGAAACGTGATCACGAATTTGGTTTTCGATCGCTTCGATTGAAAATATTGCCGATCGATGTTGGTGACAATCAAATTTAAAAATAATCTTGAAGACTTTTTATAAATACGAGAAAATATGCACACTGAATGAACAAATATAAATAAAACTAGAGTTTATTTGTATATTCTGTTTTGTTATGTTTTAATTATGCTTTCTCAGCGACATATAACACAGTTGAACTTCTTTATAACGAACTCTGATATAAAAAAAAAAAAAAATAAACGAAACAATTCGGATTCTCAACTGTGCCAATTGGCCTTTCAACAGTGATATAACAAATTCCGAATTGTCTCAGATAAAATAAATTTCGGATATTACAAATTTCTATGAAACGTGAACTTCGTCCAGTTTTACTTTAATAACTTAAGATCGACACGACGCCATCATTGTATAATTTCTCTTCCCTTGCCGCTTCTCTCGTGCCGGTCCAGTGGGAACAACTTGCGCGGGCGGCAGAGGAGGCTGGAGGGGGGATGCAGAAAAAGACGCTTCGCCGCTTTGCCGCCTTGCCGGTCCAATGTGTACGGGGCATTAGTCTGGACTTTTGGGTAGTCCAGAACCTCCCAAACGAAACGGACCAGTTTTGCTTTGACGACATTGGACATGTACAGGCATGCACTGTCATGAGGAAGTCAAACATAGTTTCCTCTTTCTGATCATTTATCCCGAATAGTTTATCCTGGTAGAGAACATGCCAGGCTTTCATATATAGATATATAGTTTCAGTCAATATCTTGTAAATTCCTTAAGATATTTAGGAGGCAAAACTTTCCAAAGCGCCTTCGTACATTAGCATCTCAATTTAGCAATAACATAATGTGGATTATGCCTTGAAAAACAAAAGGGGGGCTATGCCTTATTCCATTGTCTTTAATTTTTTTTTAATACAGACCTCAGTTCCAGATGGGACAGGCAGGCTTGCAGGCTCCTAATGTGTCAGTAAACCCAATGTCCAATGCACCGATAGGCCAAATGGGTGCAGGTTATAACCGACCACTACAAGGCCTCGGAGCCACGTCCACTCACATGCAGCAGTTGCGCCAACAGCAGCAGCAGCATCAGCAGCAACAACAACTGCTTGCTTTGCAGCAACAGAGTTCAAATCCTCAGTCGATGCAACAACAACAGCAACAACAGCTGATGGCTCACTTACAACAACTTAATCCAGGGGGGCCGCAAGGAAACCAACAACTTCCATTCCATCAGCAACACCACTACTGACATTGGGAGCTGGATTAGGTCCTAATTTCCTATTCTTCTTCTTATTATTATTATTTTCTTTCCATTTTGAAAATATTTTCTCTGTGCTGGTTAACACGTTCCTGTCATGCCTTATCCTTCCCTCATATCGATTTCTGAAAGAGAAAAGTTTAATCTTACTTCAGTCATGCTAATTTTTCTTTTCCTATTTCATTCGTTTTAATTTCATCTTTTTAATTTATGATCATTTCTCCGAACATTTAAGTAGGACTTATGTAATCATGATCGGGGGAGTTATTCCAGGTTAGATAAAAGTTCCCCCCTCACCCATATTTTATTAAAGAACTTTATGTAAATTGGAGGATTCTCTTCATTAATTTTGTATCTGTTTTACGAGGGTCATTTCACAGGTAATGCACACAAAGGCAGCAACTTGTATGGATGATGTAATCATAAAGAGTTTTGCGCTAACTCTTGAGGCATCGGAATGTGTATGGTTTAGTTCTTTAGCGTATGACTACTTTTTGTGACAAATTTTTGAAATGGACTGAGCAGGCGTCTTGGATACTGTGATTATAGATCAAATATCAGGGCAAAACTCCAACTGAAATTCACAGTGCTTTGTGGAAAGTTTGTGGCAATCGGACTGTAGCACTGTATTCCGTTAGTTATACGTTTTTTTCCCAAGAAGGATGTATCATCAATAGACGATAGAAGTGTGATGGATTGGCAGATGGGGAAATAACCCTAGTTACAGGGATCTCGGATGTTATTGTATTTTGGTTGAAGTTCTGATGAACAGAAAACTTTGTGTCCAACAGTCTGTCACTGCTTGATGCTGAAGAAAACAGACACATCTGGACATTGTAACGTTCAGACACGAAGATTTAGCATTGAAGGTGATACGCCCTTTGTAAAAACACACATAATCCAGCTGGATACAATGCTATAGTCTGATGACCACAAACTTTGCACAAAACAGTATGAATTTTAGTTGGAGTTTAGCCACATAAACACTCAGTTTTTGTACATGAGCTTCTATAGTCCTGGTATCCGAGATGTTGCACAGTCCGTTTCAAAAATTTATCGTACGGAAAAAGAGGTCTTACTCGAGAGAACTAAAGCATAAGCGCGCTGATGATTCAACTAGAAATGGTGCAAAATTTTTAACAATTTCATCATCCACTTATCATTGCTGCTTCCGTATACAATACTTTTGAGATGATTCGCGTAGAACCCTTCTTCCCACTAAGTATACTCCTCATTACGATGATGCATTTACAGTTTGTATTTATTTTTTTTTTGTATCATACCTCATTAGTTGAGTTAGTGTTTAGTAGCTGGTGAAAAGAACGAAGATTCCAATCAATTATGTGATATTCTTTTATTATCAAATTGTCTGAAACGAATTCGTACAAACCACAGTTCTCTGTTTGCATGATAGATAACGCTGCGTATTTCATAACAACGGCGTTTAAATGTGCAGTATGTTTTCTAGGTATGCTTACTTTTTCTGTTTACAGTACCACTTATTTACATGTTTATTGTTGTTGTTAACTATTTTTTAAAATATTATTCTCATTGTCACGGATAACACGTTTTTAAACTATTTATTCAGTTCATCTGCTGTATTATGAAAGAAAGCCAATTATATACCTCCCAGTAAGTGGAAATCAAGAAGCAAGTGAAATTTGTATATCGATCTATTTTCGTTCCTTCTGATTATTTATTTTTATCATGAACTGGCCTTTTCCCCCCCAAGTCATTTTTGCATTTCTTTTCCGATCACTAATTCATTTCTCCCTTCCATCAACCCTCCTCGTGTTAGATTCTCTGCGGGCAGAGTATATGATAAAGATTTATTTATTTATATGTATTTTATGTTTGTTCTGATTTTAAAAGGATTATGATGAGTAACATAACGTAATTCAAAGTCTTCAATTTAATTTTACACTTTTTTTCCTTCACATTCAGAAAGCAAAAAAATTGAATTTGTATAAAATTTTGTACATGTACAATGAAATGTATGTTAAGAATTTTTTGTAATGATTCAACATTACAATAAACCTTTTATATAAAAATCATAAATGTTAAAAAAAAATAGCAAAATAAAATTCTGTAAAAATGTTTGTTTTGTTTCTTTCTTTTGATTATTGTCTGAAAAAAAATTAAAGGGTGATTCAGCAGTATAAGTGTACTCGATTTCAAAGTGCACCAGTTGACAGCAGCTGAAATGACCCATCTACCATTGGAAAGAGGGCATCATCAAGTTTGTTGAGGTTGCCGGTATAGGTATCCTCATTATCATTTGCTTTTGTTATCAGAAAGTGCTTTGCATCTTCCACTTCAACAAGTGTGGGTCAGCAACAACCAGAGGCAGAAAACCTTGTTTTCTATAAATCCCTTCATTCTGAAAACAAACTGCTTAAATACTGATCAAAAGAGCAAGAAAAGGAGTAGGATATTTTCTATTTAGTTGTATTCAGTGTTTTAGTAGACCGTGACAGTTAAGCCTGTTCGTGTCCAGGTTTAGAATCGCCTCATCTTTCGGAGAAGGATTTAGAGGGATTCTGACACAAGTAGCAGAGTGGAGGTTGGGGCCTTCCGGTGCTTAGCTACTATGTTACTTTGAGACTAGGTTTTCAGCTTGGCAGGGTGCTATCGAGTGGTAAGCTTATAATTCAGCACTTCTTTCTTTATCAGTACTTGGGAGTTTATTGTTTAGATTTATGTCTGTATCTCCTTTGCCATTAGTCTGTCATCTTGATTGACTTGTTGTTCAACTGGACTAATTGTAATGATGTTACTTGACTATTATCTAAAAATTATACTTGATTGTTGTGTTTTCTCTTTTAATTTATTTTATTGAGCCGAGTGAGAGAAGCGAGCGAAGCTCTTTACCGACGAGAATGTAAAACCTTTGTCCTCTAACTCCTCCGACACCACTTCACCGATTTCAACCAAATTTTGCTCAATTAATCCTACTAGGACATAGATGGTTTTGAAGTATTTTCAGAAAAATCGATCAAGCCATCGAGGAATAATCCCCAGAAAAAGAATTTTCTCCATGATTTGCCATAGAGAAAATCACGCGCTAAGAAAAAATTCTTTTTTCCTTTAAAATCGATTCAACAATGAAAAATGAAATGTAAACAATAGAAAAGCACGCCAAATAGAATTTTTTCATTGAATATACGGCGAAGCCCTGTTCAATTTTTTGCAAAATGGAAAATCAAAAAAATATTTGAGAAGAGATAACGTCATAACTCAAACTTAACAGTTAAAAAATTTTTGTTTGTTTTAGTTTATTGCATTTGTCCTATTAATTTCTCAATTTCAAACAGATTATGCTGCCATGACCACGTCGAAGAGGCAACATAGGAAGGTGAACAGGAAATACACAGGCACATGCAACGAGGAGAGCTCAAGAGTCACATGTTGTCACGGATGCGACTGTAAATATTGTTCAAATTGCTGAACAAAACGACCGGCGATTGGCTATGAAGTTTAATGCGGAATTGAATGCAATTGAGTACAAATCGTGCTAAGTTTGTTTCTGTTTGTTTTTGATTAAGGATAATGGTCGTCACATCTGCAACTCCTGTAACAAATATCCAACAAAATATATCATTGCTAACAACATGCAGCCTATGCCAGAGTGGGCACATGGTCATCGTTACCCTCCGACTAATCAACTCGCTCAGCTCTTTTTTGCAAGTGCCCGTTGGCACCCGTTGTGCACCTAGTTTGTAAATAAATCACCAAACACATATCACGAGTCCTACTTTTTTTTTTTTTTAATTTTAATGAAATGGTCCCTTCTTAGGAAGGTTAGCTGCAACATCACAAGGTAACTCATAATGACAAATATTTATAAACAAAAAGGAAAATGAAGTATTCGTCAATTATGCCACTCCTTCTAATTATCATCCTAGATAACATTTTAACACAAAAGAAACCTAGTCTGTAATGAAATAATGGAGGTGGGCATTATGAAATACTTTTCACGAAGCAAGATCAACAAAGGTAAGAGACAAAGAACTTTTTCGTTCCTGCCCAGCACTTTCATTCTATCTCCAGTGTACAGGTCTCAACAACATGCATAAAGAATTATACCATTCCATCAATTTCTTCACACGTTTTAAACTAATTTCGGGCTATACCCTGGAGCAGTTAACCTCATCCAAGAAGAAGTTTAATTCTTTAACCTCAATAATATATCCAAAAACTCATGTCATAACATAAAGTAAAAAAAATGATTTCTTGTCATCACCCATTTTATTGATTGTCTGAATTTACCAGTAATATTTAGAAAGGCTTTCTTCTGTCCACCTCTTTTTGGAAGCTCCTAGCACTCTACCTATCCTCTTTTCAAATTGATTAACATTAAAAAAAATAATCACAAAGGAAATGTACCTGTTTTTCATCAGAGACAATTACTGCAAGTATTTTCATAATATTTATAACAATATTCATGTGAGCAGTTCAGAAAAGCCTTAGAAATTCTAAGATTTATGACAACAAACGCATCAGATTGTAAAAAGCATAACTTTGGATTTAGTATCTCCTTTATGATATACAAGAATTCGGGTTGGTTAAATTAACCAAAGTCAGGTAGTTTAGAGTAAATTTTAGAATAACTAAAAAAAGGCTTCTTTTTTCGCCAAATCTGAGTAACTGTATAGAATACAATTATTGAAAATGTGAATGTATTATCAGTGTACGCTTAAAAAGGCTAATTTGCAATTAGAAGACTCTTTTGTAGAAACTTTTTAGTTGACCCACCAGGAACATAGATGAAAAAATTGCCTGGAGATCTAACGTGTCAGCATGCAACGAGGGGAAATTTAAAAAAGTAATTAAGTAAATTTTTCACAGCAAAACCGTCAGGTATTTGAAAAATCATTATATACATTTTGAAGAGCACCTCGGGAAATGGCATGCGTGTATGCTTTCTGTATGTAGAGCTACATCTGTTCCAAAATGGCGGATAAGCTGGAGACATTTGAGACTTTGGAGATCCGGAATATGGTCAGGTTTCTTGATCAAAGGGACAAAAGGTTTTTGAAATCCATCGCCTGTTGTGTGCAACTAGTGGCACGTGCATGACATGAACAATTTTGTGCAACTGGTGTGCCAAGTTCACAGCAGGACGCGGAAGTATCCTTGATGAACCACGTTCTGGATAGTGCACATCCCGTGCACAGGAGAAAATTGGTACAGTGATTCAGCGAGACTGCTACTAACGATCCAAGAGTGGCACTGGAAGTGGACATTTCATAAGGAACTGGCACACCACATCATCCATGAAGACCTTAAGTTTCGGAAAGTGTCAGCAAGATGGGTCCATAAATAGTTCACATTAGTGCACATGAAAAACCGCATGGGATACAGTTTAGAACATTTGGTTTGGTACCACAAGGAGGGACACTCATTCCTTGAGCACATTGTCGCTGGAGATTACACCCCAAAATGAAGCGACAGCTATCGTGTGGAAACACACCGAGTCTTCCCCTCCAAATATATTCAAGACAACACCTTCTGCAGGAAAGGTGGAGGAGGATAATCAGGTGGTTTGGCTAATATGTTCTAAGTTATTTCGAATAACCACCTTCCCTCCCCAGGGAAGTGGTGGTCCTGGGGTCTTTCCTTTACTGAAGTTTGTAAATGTAAATTTGTAAAAATATTGCAGTATTAAAAATCTTTACAATTTATCTAACTGGTATAAGTTTAGGACCAATTGGGGGAGGGGGGAGACTGAGACAGCCATGATGTTCTTGCTGATTTTCTGGCCAAAGAAGAAATGGTGAATGCTGCCGGTTATTCTGCCACATTGGATCGGCTACGAGCTTCTGTGCCAAAAGTGTCCGCAGAAGGCTATGGACGAGGTCGTCATTCTGCACGAATGAAAAGAATTAAACAGTTGGAAATAATAATTAAAGAAAACAATGTAATGATATTTAATAGTTGCATAATGGTCTATTTTGCTGGATACTATAATGAAAAAACGACAGACTTTTATAGCAAAATGGTAATGTTTTAATGAACTTTTGCGTTTCGCATTAACTGCATCATCAGGGTAGGAAAACAACTACAATTATTCACAAACGAAGGCCTGTATTTATGGCCATACCCCTCCCAATAGAAAACATTTTCCATTGGGGGGTTTACAAGAAATACCAATTGCCCAACCCAAATAATTGGACATCATAATAATTCATCACAGCTAGCCAATCATATAAGCGGACAGGATGACAAGAAGGTAAGGCACTCTATTAGTCGAACTGCCCTTACATCCTAACTGCTCTTATAACCGAACTGCTCTTACAAGTCCTCTTGGCGTTGGAAGCTCCTTATTAATAGCAGACACCAATTCGGCGCCATTGAAGATATAATGACAGTCGTCAAGAAGGAACGCGACCATAAACGTATTATCACCTTCGAATCATTAGAAATTAGAAGATACATAAAAGCGGGTGAGAAACTCCTTTTAAATAACCAGACAAGCTTTGATAAAAATCCGATTTTGGATACAGTTAACGAGGTAATTAGAAACTTCCAACGCCAAGAGGACTTGTAAGAGCAGTTCGGTTATAAGAGCAGTTCGGCTATAAGAGCAGTTCGGATGTAAGGGCAGTTCGACTAATAGAGTGCCTTACCTTCTTGTCATCCTGTCCGCTTATATGATTGGCTAGCTTTGATGAATTATTATGATGTCCAATTATTTGGGTTGGGCAATTGGTATTTCTTGTAAACCCCCCAATGGAAAATGTTTTCTATTGGAGGGGTATGGCCATAAATACAGGCCTTAGTTTGTGAATAATTGTAGTTGTTTTCCTACCCTGATGATGCAGTTAATGCGAAACGCGTAGGTTCAATAAAACATTACCATTTTGCTATAAAAGTCTGTCGTTTTTTCATTATAATGATATTTGTTTCATTGTTTGTAAGTTGTAATTGATGGATTGTTGATTGTTTGTTTGTCGTGATTGATATTGATTGTTAGGTGTATTTTTGTCTTTGTTTTTTAGAAGCAATGTTCATTGGTTGTTTATGTCTATTGATGGTTTGGCTAAATTTTTTCGTTTGTTGTGATATTTATAGTTTCTTTTATTAGGGTTTTAGCATCATCTAAAATCTTATTAACGACGGTACAGATGTATGTATGTAATGTGTATGTCACACACCATAACTTTTGAAAGGATTGACCAAGAGGCTTGAAAGTTTGAATACACGTAGGCCCTATACAGAGGACGGTGCGAAAAATATAGCGAATTCTCTAGGTGGGCCAAACATGTGTTTTTGTGGTTTCCCCAATTGACTTCCTTTTAAGTCTATATCTCCACCCTGCTATGGAGCTTTGATTGCGTTTGAGCAATTTGTGACGTCAGAGTTTGACTGTTTGACGTCAGAATTTAAAGAACTCTATTTGAAGTAACATTTTGATGCTAAAACCCTTAACGTTGGATAACGATGCCTTAACTAATTTTTAACCTTTTGGCAAAGTTGACTCGATTATTGGTTTTGATTATCATTTCTACAAGAACTTCCTTGATCTTCATCAAACTTCATAACAAACTACTGAATCAAAATCCAGATTGGTGACTGTTAACATACTTTTATTATTTTAATTTTTATAATTTACATTTTATGTATCTGATTTTATTTATCCGTTTTTACATTAAAAGAAGGAAAATACCATGTTACTAATTATACACTAAACTCCTTCCAATGTTTGCATGTTGGTCGATATTACTAGAACTATTAAATGAAATAAAGGACCAGGAATAGCAATAGGGTAGCGTTTATTGCGAACTTAACGCATTTCAAGTAATAATTTTATCATCAGGATTCTGAAACGACTACAAGGAGGCAGTTGCAACACCTCCTGTTTTATATGGAACTTGTCAACCAATCAGGATGAAGTGATTCAAACAAGGAATCAAAGTGACCATAATACAAAGTTGAGTGGTTGGGATATTAAGTACAGTAATACTAAATACAGTAATAATAACATAATAACGAATTGATAATGAAAAATAATCGGTATATTGAAAAATAAAAACAAAAAACATAAAATCTGGGGCAAAAGTTCGGGGGAACTTTCAGGAAACAAGTTGCGGATATAAAGTCCAGTAGGGCAAAAGGTCAAAGAATCCTTTTAGTGGGGCAAAGAGTTCACAGTTAGTTCTGTGTTGTCGAAGAAGAGTGTCCCTTGGATGAGGGGTATATAATATCGTTAACGGCGTCCAAGACCGGGTTTTTGTCAAAGCTGGTTTTGTCTTTAGGTACAGTCGGCAGCAAAAGTACTTAGCCACCTTCCATTAATTTTCCAAAATTAAACATTAATTTTCCCTTTACCAATTCCGGTAAAAAGTAACAATTCTAGTGCACCAAAATGATCATACCCGTATCAATCAATACACACCAAGAAAAACTTTTTTACCGGAATTGTTAAAGGTAAAATTAATGTTTAATTTTGGAAAATTAATGGAAGTGGTTAAGTACTTTTGCTGCCGACTGTACATTCTAATTGCTAAGGCCTCATGGGTCAGTGTCTTCCTGGGGGTCCTTTATCATCTGGACCACATACATAATCTCATCAGTTTAAGTTTCCTAGAAGTATTCTCGGGCTTTTGCCCCAGTTTTCTGTTTGTTTCTCGGTTACCAATTATTTTATCATTATCCATTCGTTAATGTATCATTATTATTGTATTTAATATCCCAATCATTCAAATTGTATTATTGTCAAAATGTAACCCAGTTGCTTGTAAGCTCACCAATCAGGTTCGAATCACTTCATCCTGATTGATGGACAGGTTCCATATAACCTGATTATAAAGGCTCTCTAAAACGGATGGTGTTGCACTGCCTCCTTGTAGTAGTTTCAGAATCCTGACGATGAGATTATTACTCGAAACGTGTTGACTTCGCGTTAAACGCTACCATATTGCTATTCCTGGACCTTTATTTCGTTTAATAAACTCCTTCTCTTTATTTATATAAAATTCTGTATAAAAATTTTCAAATATTGAATTTTAAAATAGGGTTAAAAATTACGTTTCATTTACATCCCGGATTGGGGATTGGGCCACCTCTTTAGGTTTTCTTCATTTTCACATATTTGTAGCAAAAGCATGAGCTAAAAGTTGATTACAAATCAAAAACTAAAAATTAGAAAAAAAACAAACTTTTAAGTATACACTTTTATTTTAAAAATGCGCCAAAAAGTAAAAAAATGATTTTTTGGTGCCTCTCTTCAAGAAAAAAAAATGTGTCGCAGCATATTTAATATTAAATGTTAAAGTGACATACTGTTTACACTACAGTATTGAAATGCGATACTAAAAAGGAAAAAAAAAATCATATTTTTCCAATTCTACAAAATTTAAACGCGCTGCGACACTTTCACCTATTTTTTTTTTTTTTTTTTTTTTTTTTTTTTTTTTGTTATCAATTAAAAATGAAATAGCTACTTGAATGATTCAATAATGAACTGTACATATAAAAAAACTTTCCTCTTTTTTTATACAAATTAATTTCCGATATTAAATGTTTGTAATAAGGTACAAATCTAATAGGATTGTGCCTAAAGTTTATCATTACGAGATTACTTTCAGCGCCACTGGTAGCAAAACGAGATATTATCCCTTAGGATTTTGGCGTCATCTGAGAAACTGGCAGGCTTTCCTTTATTATTGTAGGCTATATTGCCAATTGGCGGCGCTGGCATGCAATACGAGAATTAAATATTGTTAAAAATGAACAAATAATAAACATTATAACAACGTAAATGAAGTTTCGAGCTTTTTTATGATTATTTTGCAAAACAAGTCATACGTAGAAAAATAAATAATAATAGAAATTACGAAACTGGATTTATGAAATGAGGCTACATCCCAGTTCTCAGTCACGTGTTTAAATCTAAACATGGCCGGTTTTGAGAGCAGGCGATGTCATCCTCCTCTGGAAAATATGCTTCAGCTCATCGTTTGTTATTTATTTGGTAAGATAATGATTAAGATTGAAGGAATAAGCTTTATTGTAAACATTGGGTTGGTTTATTTTTAACCATATTGTTATTTCAATATTAATTGCTCTTAAAGTTTCTTCCTTCTTCGCCGTAAAAATCATAAGGATGAACCGGTGTATGCCGGTTTTACTCTTAAGAAGTTAAGGCAATTAAATTTAATAATAACGTTTAAATTTTGCTATAGAATGATCATATTAATCATTGGACTCCGTAAAAAGTTCTCAGGATGTCATTTTTTTTTTTTAGATGTGTTAATTTGATGCAAAATCTAATGAATCTAATTCCCACTTGTTTTCTCTGCTCGTTTCAGTTGGTTCCTTATCTGAAGCCAAGGAGCAGATGACCGTTGTTTACTCGCCAAACTACCTAAGATTTCATTCGGGAGAAAACGTTAGGATAAGTGAATTGCCCGATATTTTATCAGCAGTTTGGGATTTTACAACCGTCCACAATCTGAAATGGGCGGGTTTGGAAACTGGAAACCCTTTCCAAAGGCCCGAGGCGATTGTCGTAGTGGAAATCGAAGGGTTGCAGACGATACAACTTGATCTGAAAGGAGACCAATTCCCATTAGAAACGGTAATTTGGTATTAAGAAAATTTAATACTCCGAATATCTTAGAACATTTTTCTTTTGATAAATTTTACCAATATTCATGCACCCGAGAAAGGTGTAGGAAGTAATGAGTGGCATGCACTGTGGCAAATGGGGCAACAAGCAGACGATCTGGAATGAAAGTTTGGGGCAACAAACAGAATGGTCGCTTGTGGAATGAAAATAGGGTTAATGATAACTATCTGCACATCGTGCGATGACTGATCATGTGACCAAGGTAAATAAATTTAATTTTTAAAGACTGGGGGGCTATGCCCCCCAGAACCCCCCCCCCCCCTCTAACGAACTGATATATACCCCTTTTTCTATTTAGTAACAGTAGATGGCTACGCACTGATGGTTAAATTAGTAAAATTTTCACTTACCTTGGTCACATGTAAGTCATCACGCGATGTGCAGATAGTGACCATAAACCGAAAATGCTGCTAGCAACATAGTGTCAACATGTTTGTGTCATGTGGAGGTTACAGCTGGCTTCTATCACCTGGATCAAGCAAGATTTCCAGCCTTCTTCATATTTTCTACTTTTTTAGACGTATAAGGTTGAAATTCTAAACGTGGCATGTCCTATTTCAGCATTAAGTTTGGTTTTGTTTGATTCTTCTAGGCAAGGTCTACATTTATATGAAGTTTGGGCCAAATCGTGCAGTGGGGTCAGAGTTGAAGGGGTGGGAGTTATTTTGGAGCCTTTAGAACTATGAGAACCTGTGTCATGTGATATGTCATTCAGTCGGAAAGGATGAGAAACGAAAGAAGATAGAGCTCTTTTACAGTTTCTAAATACATTAATCCCATTCACATTCTCACTGTCCGCAGTTTTATGTACACACTTATTTTCTTTTCAAACCCACTTATCTGTTAGGGTTGGGGACAGCAGCCCTAAGGAGGATCTCCAGCAATCGCGATCTTCGGCCATCAGGCAGATGTCCTCCATGGTAATACCAAGTAGTCTTGTCACCTGTTTCTAGGTCAACCCCTTGGTCTCTTACCCATCAACTTTGAAAATAGCAATTGCCTAGGAAGACCAGTGTGTGGCATTCGTATTACGTGGCCACACCAGCGCAACTGAGATCTCTCAATGCGTCTCATCATTTAAAGACTCTCTTATTGTGCACGGTATCTAGTAGATAACACCTGTTACACCTGTTAGGAATCTCATTTCGGCTGCTTGTACCTGCGACCGCACTCTTTCGGTCATTACTCAAGACTCATGACCATAGATGAGAATGGGGACAAAGATAGATTTGAAAAAGGAGAGCTTGGCTTTGTTTCCCAGCTCACGTTCATTACCACGGATCGCCACAGTTCACATTTGACACCACTTGCGGCCCCCACTTCTTTAGCCTTCCGCCCCTCACTCACGAATGCAGTCTGCCCATCCTTGTGAATACTTGAACTTCTCCATGTCTCGGTGGGGCTCCCTAACATGGAGAGCGCACTGAGTAGGGTTTCTTGAAAGGACCAGAACCTCTTAGCCACACTGATCTTATCCCAGCCTCTTCACATTTGGCTGCAAACTGGTCTAGTGTAGGCTGAAGATTGGTGCGAGAAGACCCAAGGAGGACAAGGTCGTATCCATGTCAAATTTTTTGCATATTGCTCCCTTCATATGTGTTGGGAAATTCATGTATCCATGGTTTGTCCTGATTTATTTTCCATTTTCAGAGGGGTCTTTAAGGAAATTTCCTTCTGTTCATGAGGGCTAATGAATTCAATGCAAGTAAAATGCCACTGATATTTTGAATGCCACAGATTCATTGAAAAAGAACCCCCCGCCTCCCTGGTTGTTGCATGCAAGGTTATTGGGAAAACAGAAATGGCTTTGTTTAATAAAGAATGTTTGTTTTAGTATCCTCTATCTGCCATATTCTTCTGAATGAATTACTCTGTATGTATGTATGTATAGCATTTTGAAGTTGAAAATAGACTTTGAATCACTCTGCATATGTATCATACCATTATCAGTTGTGTTGAGTAATCTTTTAATATACTGGAGTTTTCATTATTCAGTTTATTTGTTGTTTTATTTTCAAGGATGTGGAACCAGGAAGATCATTCGAAATAACTGCTGATAGAACTTATATTCGGTTTGCTGAAAAAAATCCAATTTTATTGGAGATTCTGAATGATGACACGGTAAGTATGCCTCTTACTGATTCTGCAAATGATACTTTTCTGTCTCACTCTGATTTTGAAATTTCATTGATCTAAAAGTGCTTTTTTTATTATTTTTTTTTATTTAATAAGATTTATAGTGTACAGTCGCAGTTTGCATCTCTTTTGGAAGATTTGCCAGCTCGACCTAGTGAACTAGAAGATAGGGTTCTTGGGGAAAATTCAGTGTTAGAAGGAAACCCTCCTCAATCTCTCAATGTATCACTTACTCCCGACATGAAATTCCTGTTGGATATTCAGCTGTTATTAGAAACTGCAAGAGTGGTAAGCTTATAATTTACTATCAGGTCGTTGCATATGAAATGTCGGATTTCGAGGTGGATTCCGCGCTTCAGTACAGTTTCCACGTTTAGTAGCAAGTACTCATAACAAAATGGTACATTCCCAGAGATAAACCTATCAGCGACCAGCTGCCTGAAATTTGCATGTTTGCGATGCTATTTAATAGCATTTGAACCCAATTGAAGATAGTCACGACTTAATACGAATTCCGTGTGATAATGCATTACGAGTTCAGGTTGAATCACACTGCATCCAACGCCTCTCGAAACATCAATAAGGTATTTGGTGTAGACACCATAAACGAACGTACTGTCCAACGTTGGTTCTGAAAATTCCGGGCGGGAGTGGAAGGACCTGGCAAATGAGCCACACGGCAGACTGCCTAATGTGTTGAATGACGCTGATATGAAGCGATCTCTGGAAGAGGACCCGTCAAACTGTTCGGGACCGTGCAGGGGATCATACTATATCAGCGTCAACTGTCAGTAAACACCTTAGGACCATCGGCAAGGTGAAAAAGCAGAACAAATGGGTCCCAGATGAATTTACAACCGGCTACAGGCTCTGGGGGAGGCTCTGGGATCCTACATGAATTTCCTGCAGCAGGGGGAGACGATCACCGCTGCGACCTACTGTTGTAAACTGCATAGTACACACACAAAACTGTGTCGGCAACAACCTGCACTTGTGCATCGCAAAGGTGTCCTTCTGCTGCATGACAAAGCACGTCCGCACGTTGCACGAACGACCGTGCAGGCGCTACAAGCTTTGGGCTCCAAGCTGTCCCTCCCCCCCTACTCTCCGGACCTCTCCCCTACCGACTACCATCTTTTCCAGAGCCTGGATAATTTTCTCCGGAGGAAAACATTCCTAACACAAGCAGACGTCGAAACCGCATTCTGGGAGTTTATTGAGTCCCGTGACCATGGATTCTATCGGAGAGGGCTCGAGAAGCTGCCAAATCGTTGTCAACAATGTTTGGATTGCAGTGGGGGTTATTTAGAATAGCACGTGTGAAGGCGTCCTTTCTAGAGGGCCATTGAAGATGACCTCTGCAATCAGACATTTGATATGCAACGACCTGATACATGTAAATCTTCAAATATTAATAGCAAAATTTTGAAACTTAAGGCCTGGATTCACAAAGGTGTTGTTAGTGACCTAATAATATTTCGTCATTATAACCTGGAAGGCGTCTAATGATGTTTATTGCTATTTACAAACAATGTTGTATGTTAATTAGCATATTTAATTAACGATATCTCGGAGCTTTCGTTATAGTCTGTTTAAACCGGTTGATGTTTTTGTTTTACATGAAAAAGAAAGGCGTCGTATTTAAATTATTGTGATCCAGCAATGGTGAAATAGCAATAGCAAAATTGAATAAATATCAAAAACGGTTTGACAATTGAGGAGGTGATCTGGAGAGGAGATCTTTAAAGCTAAGATCTCCTCTCCAGATCACCTCCTCAATTGTCAAACTGTTTTCGATATTTATTCAATTTTAAATTCTTTATCCGATATCTTGTAATTTTTCAAATTTGTATATTTACTTTCATTTCCATTTCTTATTGATACCTTACTTTATGTTAATTCTGAATGAGTCTACTACTAGGTCCGCGTTTTCATTTTTGTTTGTGTTATGACATCAATTTTTCCTTTATATTTCAATTAATTTTAATTATCCTCTCAAGGTTTCTTTATAATTTCATTGTTATTGGTTCCTTATCCAACCATTCTCCTTTCAATGTCGCCACTCTATAATTTATATTATTTACGATTTGTTATTTCTTCATCCAATCATGTTCTCATTCTGTACCATATTTTCTGTATATAAAAGCTTATGTCCTCTTGTGTGTATCCTTGATAAAGCCGGGAATAAATGGCGAAACTAATCGGAAACTCTGTTCTCCCTTTGTTGTGTTGTAAAGTCTCTACCAATTTTATTTTCAGATTAATTTTATTCCATGGAAGAGGAAATACTTGCAGAAGGCCAATTCTGGAGAATAGGGAGTTTGTAGAATGATGAACCTGCAGTTTTGGCTTAAAACTGGCACGCTCTGATGAATGTGTGAACTGGGGTGTTATCATAGCTGGATTATCCAATTTCCACTGGCCTACAATTCCGTCATTTGTGCATCACATGGTGCTCATGAATTAATCTATGAATTTTCTTGACATTTGTCCTTGTGCATGATTGAAGGTTGTCAGAGATGTTCGTTGTTTCCAAGTGATCCTCGGCGCTTTTGAAATGTCCATGCTATGCACAAATTTGTGTTTTGCTTAGAATGCTTCTAAAAGAATGAAACCCTCTAATAACAAAAAACATTTCCTCAAAAATAAAGCAGTTTTGTGTTATGGCACATGAAGCCATGCCAGTGTCTTTAGCATACTGACAACTAGAAGAGTCATGCAGTGCCATTTGATGCAAAATGCTGTAATGTTCCTATACAGATGTCCAAAATTCAGTGCCTTTTGATAGCACTCCATATCTTATTTTAGGCTGCGTATTGCTCTGTCTTTAGCCATTATCAAAAGATTTTCAGGATTGCAAATCTAATCCTTATATTATTTTGCTTGTGCATGTTGCTAAGGCTAAACATAAAATAATGCCAAGCAATAAAACAATAGCCTTTGCGACAATACACATACCTCGACGATTTTTGTGGAAATACACGTAGGCAGAATCAATAGAAGGTATGGTCTATGGGCTCTCTCTCAAAGCATTGTTAATGTAGACCGTCGTGATACTAATGCCAGCTGTTGAGTGTTTCCTGAATTGAACCTCGCAACCCGAGATTAGCTATCTGCTGTTATTCACACATAGCAGCTGATACTAATACGCAAAAGACTATACATTGTGAACCATTGGTAAAGATTCATAGCATTGTGATAGTTACGAGTCTATAGTCCAGTTGAGAAACGTGATGAAGATGATAGAGGAAATTTCACTTTAAAACATTTTAATTTTTTTTGTGAATTCTAGAATCTTTTCTATACAGCTTATTGAGAGTCACAATACTGTTTTCCATTCACTTATAAATATTTATCTTAAATAGGTTAACCAAAAGGCATCTGTTGTTCGAGATGGTATTCCTGATCTGTATTGGTTTCGCATCACTGGGCTCCAGGAACTTCTTACAGTCTATGATGTGGATTCTCCTCAAATTAAAGAGGCTACGGAAAAAACCATTAAAGTTTTAGAACAGGTAATAGGAAAAGATGTAAAGGACCACCCAAATGAAAATAATGCATGTACTGCTGTTGGTTGACAAATGGTTTATTGGTTTCAGTGCAATAAGTATGGTATATAGAATAAAGAGTGATACATATGGATTAAAATGCCTGAGGAACAGTTCTTCATAGCCCCAGAATCGTCGATGTAGCATGTTCTCCAAAGGGGTTATTCTGTTATGTGACAATGCCCACTTCTTGGCTACTGCATGAAAAGATTTGTTGCAGCAATTTTGATGGGAAGTTCTGTATAGTCCTGACCTCTCACACCTTGCGACTGCCATGTTTTTGGTCCACTCAAGAAAGCTCTGAAAGGACTTCAATTCGCAGACAATGATGAGGTCCCGTTCGCCGTTGAAGAATGGTCCCATAGCAATCTTGGAGGTTCTTCACCCAAGGTATTCATCATCTCGTGGACCGCGGAGATGCCTATATCAACTTCAAGGCAACTATGTATAGGCATTTTGTTCCGTATGTATCACCCTTCACTCTGTATACTTATCACACTAATACCATTAAACCGTTTGCCAAACCGTCAGCAGTCCCACTTTCATTTGGGCGACCCTTATATTTACAAGAGAAGTTACCATCGTTTTTTGGTGTTATAGATATTCCACTATTAAAAATTTGTTGATTTAGAAATGATAATGATTCTTTGCCTTGGCAGATGAAGAAATTATTCGTGAAAGCTTATGATGAAAATGTACTCATGCTTGCGCTTGGAGTGAACTATCAGAATGGAGAAGTTAGTCGCTTTCGACGAAATCTTCTTGCTGACATTGGAACAACCGCAGAGGTTTGTATTCATATTATAAAATGGTATTATTACTTGATTTCATGTTATATTCTAGTTTAATGATTTTTATTAAAATTGATATTAAAATTCTAATTTGGGTGTTTTTGGAAATTGATTATAAATATTGCTAGAATTTAGTTATTTAATTTAGTCATTATGAAGCATTCAATGAAGGTATAGTGGTTAGTTTTAATTTACATTTGGTTACATTGATAATTGGGAATAGATGTGGAATTAGATTTATTGAGTGTAAACTCTTGAGCCAATAATCTCATTAAGAGTACAGGGTTATTGAAATTAAACTTCCCAATGTGGAGGGCTGTGGAGGGCGTTTGTAGGTGCAAATGGTATGAAACTCGAAGACCACACAGTGCAGTTGATGCATTCGCTATTGAGATGTACAGTACAAACAATATCGTATCCTGGACACATTGGCATTGTTGAAGTTCTGGGATCACATCTCCCTTCTTTTATGTGATTTATCATTTGCATATGTTGTCGCTAGTCTCAGTTATCCCTGAATTATTAAGTCTCGTCGTGTTTTCTAACTTTATTGTTAACTCTCGTCCATTTGTCTATAAACCCTCATGCGATTAGCTAATCTCACAGGGTCTTCTAATTAGCTAATCAAAGACCACACAATGCAGTTCATGCATCAGCCATTTATTAAAAAAACAAAAATTGGTACAAAAAGTTGCCGATAGCTGGTGCTGCATCATTACACATCGTTCTACAAGTGTTCAATGTCCCCCTTGTGTTTCCAGAATCAAAATAACAGTGACCCCATGAGAAAAATGGGAAAAAGCTGAGGACATACGAAGTTCGAGATACAGTGGTAGCTCAGAATTCGAACGCCCCAAAACTCGAACAACTTGGAGTCCGAACGAAATTTTCAAGAAAATTTGCCTCGGAACTTGAACACTGTCTTATCAGTCTTGTGCTTTCACACAGTGCCACCTTGCGTTTCAGTTCAGTTTTCGCCTCGTGTCTCATCGACTCGTTATGATTTATCGCAGCTAATTTTACAAATTTTTTTTTGTTTTTCTATAAAACACTTACGGTTGGTAAAAAGTGTAGTGTTGAAAACCAAAGTAAGATAAAAGCTGTTAGAGAAACATTTGCAATTAAAAAAGATTTTATCACTAAACATGAAAGTGGTATCGCTGTATGTGAACTTGCTATGATATTGTTGGACCCTGGAACAGATTAATTTAGTTTCCATTATTTTTAATGGGAAAAATTGCTTTGGAACTCAAACAATTTGGAATTCGATCGCAGTCTTGGAACGGATTATGTTCGAATTGCGAGGTACCACTGTGTGCCAATAGCAATTAAGTGTTAAATTCCTATAGCAATGTAATGGATCTCAAAATAAAGATTACGTTGGAAAAATGATTTCATTTTTTTTATTGCTTTATAATAAACTATTAGGAACTGAACAATAGTAATAAAAATAGAAATTAACATTCCTTTAAAAATTTTATTTATAAAAATACGGATTATTTAAGGGTAGTCAAATCGATGAGGATGTGTAGAAAACGATGTTCAGGAAGGGTTTGTAATCCAGGGTAAATGCACACGAGATTGCGATCTTCCTACAGAACTACTATCAATGATCTTTTGTACCAATTTTTGTTTATTTAAAAATTGGCGACTGCATCATGTACAAAAACTCGACTTTTGTTGCATGTTCCTCGAGTTTCAAGTCAATTTTGCCAGTAGAATGCCCTTCATAGCCCTCTGAGTTGGGGAAGTTTAATTTCGATAACTCTATATTTTATTTCATTACTGTTTATAGTTATTCTTTATCTGTTGCATTTAATTCTAAATGTATTTTTTTCATGGACGTTATAGCCACCTCTACCCACTCGTCAGAGTGCCAACATCCAAGATGCCTATTCTCCTTCATATCCAGCCATTTTCAACATCATCTTTTTAGTGATGCTGATAATGTCCTTGTCTGTGTTTGCCATTTCATTGGGTATTTGGCACATGGACCCAGGCAGGGATAGCATCATCTATCGTATGACAAGCAACCGTATGAAGAAAGATCAATAGAAATCTTTCGTTTTGTATATTAGGTTCTAAATCAATATTATTTATTTTAAGCATTGTTTTTTTTTTTTGCATTAACTTCATCCGTGATTAAATATTTCTATCAGATTCCGTTATTACATGGCACGGATTTATGATTCTTCAGTATGGGCAAAGTAAATATAAAAATTAACTATTTATGGAAAAAGATAAAAGTGCACTTTTCTTCAGTCTCTTATTTTGTTAATTTATTTTGCCTTTATATTTTCCTCTTCTATATTTGAACGTTTTTATTAAAACTAAGAATCATTTCCTTTTTGTGCTTTTGTTGCTATTCTTCGTTTTCCTTTCCTTCTCTCATTATTGTGCCAATATAATGAGAAAGACTTTGATTTAAATGAAGCATAATTTTTTGATAAGGAATTTACCAAGAGAACTGTATGTAGAACTAAGAAAAGTATATTAACCTGGTACTTAATGTTTGTGCACATTCCAAGTGACACTGTTTCTGATAGTGAGATGGTGACGATACATGTCGGTCATCTTGTTTATTTTGGAGATTTTTTTTTCCCTTTTTGTTCTCCTCCCCCAAATGAAATGCAAAAAATGGAACACTAGGTTTGTTTCTTTTTTAATATAAATAGATATTTAATGTATCTTTTCATTTAGGAACTTTACCAAATTGAAAGTTTATTTTGAAAAGACAGTCTCAAAGACATCCTCTCTCTAACTTCAGTCAAATAAATACTGGGAATTGTTCAATAAAACATGAAATTTATTTTGTCGCCTTCAAAATAGGCCCATTTGATGCAATATGCTGATGCCAATGAATAATCTAGCCGTCAAAAACACTTCTATGCACTTTCCTGTATGGCCTTCAGCACCTTCGGCGAATTTTGTTTTATGGATGACTCAAAAACGTCTTCCACGAAGTGATCATTTGAGTTTGGGTTCAGTAGAAAGTCAAACGGGGATCACATCTGGAGAATAAGGTTCTTGGGTGATGAGATTGAGTTTTTGATCAAAAGTTTGCGTACAAGGATCAGTGTGTCGGATGACGCATTATCATGGTTGAAAATTCTAGAATTGTTCTTCCCCAAATCGGGCCTTTTCTAAGGCTTCTGCACAAGATATTTCGTTGTAACACAAAATTTGAGGCAAATGCTTTGTTTGATATTTTTATCCATTTAAAAAATCGCAGTGCGGGCTTGAGTCAATTAACAAAACCTACACTGTGAAGAAACCAGTTAACAGATGGCACCAAAACTCTACTTGACCTTTAGGTACATTGGTGCAGTCTTACAGCAAATTTTTTTTTTCAATGAAAAATTTCCTGGTATTTATTCGACTAATGTAAATTTGAGTTATTTTGGTTTATGTTAATACACATGATATTAATCTCGATTGAATGGTAATTTATTATCCCCCCCCCCCCCTTCCTTCCAAAGTTTTATTTAATAGAATACTTAACCAAATGTTAAAAATATTTTTAACTTTGCTGCAAAGATAAAGTAAGCTTAGATGTAAATTCTTCAAATATTGTTTTGGCAATATCGGTGGGTTGTGATTTTCTAAATAAACAATAAAATTTGTAATTAAGAATTTTTTACGAATGATTTATGATGATGAAAAATTTTGTTTGAATTTTCATTCATTTTGATTAATCATGCGTGAATTGCATGGTGACATTCCACACAGAAAATAATTTGGCACTTATTCCATATGTGGGGTTGAATTATTGTGCTTAGTACAAAATGGTTCTAAATAATTAAAACATACATGTGATTATTTATTCCAGAACTCTGTAAAAAAAGATAATGATTTTTTTATTTTTTTTTTTTTGACAATGATTTTAAGAATTAATGTGAATAACTGTAAGTAAAGATGTAAATGTATTTAATAATTTATAACCAAACTTTTTTTTTTTGTAAATAAATAAAGATACTGGTCATTTAAATTATGGTTATAATTTTTTTACTTAATATTGAAAATAATTTTTTGCTTAATTTAAATAGTCATGCCCCAAATTTGCAAGTATAATTCAGTATAATCCGTATAAGTCGAAATCGCTTAAGTTGCGTTAAATTTGAATCCCTCCTCTATAATACAAATTACATTCATTAAGTTGAAGTATTTTTTTGGATTAATTACAGATAAGTCGAATACACTTTAGCCCTGAAACGTTAGGAAAGAGCAAAATTAGTTAAAAATAAATGAATGAAAGATGACCAATCAGAAATACTCTTGATTGATGATGACATCAGATTGCACGAACTGAGGCTAATCGCATTATACAGGACAAATCAAAATGATGGCAGTATATCGTAATGCGAGACATGTGCTTCGAAAGGTTAACTTTCACAGTTTAGTTTCCATGCAGTGTTTTCACTTTCTACCGCTAAGGGTCAGCAGCGAGCAGTTAAAATGGCCTCTCCTTCGTTGGCCACCTCGTTCCCCCGACTTGACTCCATATTTCTTACTGTGGGGGTTTGTAAAGGATCGTGTGTACATACCATCACTGCCAACAATGGATGAACTGCATGCCTGCATCACTGCAGCCATTGTTGATTTTGACTGTAACATCCACCGAAAGGTTTGGCTGGAGATAGATTATCGGCTTGATGTGTGTCGGCTTACGCAAGGTGCTCACATAGAACGCTCGTGATGTGATATGCTTGAAGTAAACTTTGAATGTTTACCTTTCATAGCATATATCTCAGAATACCAGATATTCATTAGATTTCAGAGTGAACTTCTGAAATCGGGTCCATCATTTTGACTTGTCCTGTAGTATGTGAATTAAAGTTTTATAAATGAGACTGTATTTAAGAACATGTAAATAGTGTGCAGCATATTCTTCAAAATCTTAATCACAGAAATTGGGGCCCAAAACTCGTGGAAACATAAGTTATCTACACTAACCATGGAAGTGAAATTGGAAATTTTAGACTAAACACTAATTCTTGATTTTCGCTTTTATTTAAATACTCTAGCTTACTCAATAATAATCACGTGAGCCTTAATCATTGGAAATGTCTTTTAAATCAAATTCTTTTGTGGCCTCCTGAAAATTGGACTTAAGTGGATTACATAATAATAGAATACATGTATTGTACATATACGGATTATATAAACACACTGTTCAGCCCAATATCTCTTAAAATAATCATGATAAAAATTGTATATTTTTTATACAATAAATTTAAAGTTATAACTAAACAACTTTTTCACGGTAACAGTGAATAAGTTTGCCTCAGGTAATGACCGATTGGCATCGAAGACTCAATACAATCAAGAAATAATATCTTCATTGGCAGCTTTGCAGTCTAAATATCTCGAGCAATGACCAATTTACTCGGTAGTGTTGCATGATTAATGTTAATTGGTCATTGCCTAAGCCAAATTTGTTACGCTTGTTGCTGTGAGAAGGAGTACATGTAAAATGTCAATGAACAATTTATGATTATGTGCTAGATTGTATGAAATGAATTGCATAGGTTAATTTCATGATTAGATTTGTTCTTGTTGGGTTTCTTGGCAATTTTTTTTTCTCTGTAGTTGGTTGCGGATAATGAATCCATGGATACGAGAGCATGACTGTATTCGTTTTATCAGATACACCAAGTCCGCTTTGAAAGCTTAAATACTGTATCTCTGCAATGTTTTATTAACAACAGGGTGATTCAAAAGTTATCGTGCAGTAGTGCATGTTACGTTATAAATTTAGCATAAAAATATTTTGAGCTGATGGGTTTCAATAGGAATATTTTAAAAAGGAATTCGAAAGTTACTTTTTTTTTTCATCAGAAACCACTGAAACCACTCATCTTTCCAGGAGATGTGTTCTCGAGCTCATTGCAATCGAGCTTCAGTATGAGACTCGGCCACTGCACAGTAACTTGAATCACCCTGTACGTGAACAGATAATGTTTACAACGATGATTCAGAAAATAGCAACTATTTTAGAATTAAAAAGTAACCAATAAGATTTATGAGTAAAAATTATATTTTATGTACTTCTATGTACAGGGTGATTACAAAAGAACTTCACACATTTAAAAATTTATTACATCAAAGCTATTCAGAATATAGACACACCACATACGGATTCTTAAAGAAAAACTCTTGCAGTTTATTTTGACACAGTTAAAGATGTTCAATATGCCCCCCTGTCGTGACACGGCATACATCAATGCGGTAGTCAAATTCGTCCAAAACCCGCATTAACATGTTTCCATCAATCCCACGTATCGCTACCGTAATGTGTTCTTTCAGCTCGTCTAGGTCACGGGGAAGGGGTAGGGTGAAGACCCTGTCCTTTACACACCCCCTAAAAAGAAATCACAAGGTGTGAGGTGGGGCTCCGCGGTGGCCACTTTGCAAGTTCCAGGAAATTGTTTGCTCGACTAATCCACAGCTGTGATTTCTTTTATGGGGGTGTGTAAAGGACAAGGTCTTCACCCTACCCCTTCCCCGTGACCTAGATGAGCTGAAAAAACGCATTACTGTAGCGATATGTGAGATTGATGGAGACATGTTAATGCGGGTTTGGGACGAATTCGACTACAGGGGGGGGATATTGAACATCTTTAACTGTGTCAAAATAAACTGCAAGAGTTTTTCTTTAAGAATCCGTATGCGATGTGTCTATATTCTGAATAGCTTTGATGTAATAAATTTTTAAAAGTGTGAAGTTCTTTTGTAATCACCCTATATATCAGGCTATTTTTCACTTACCAACCTGATTTTATATACAGGGTGAGTCAATTGGAAATTTTTCTCTACCGTAACTGTTACAAAGTTACAAATTGCAAGACGTAAAATTCTAGGTCAAAGGTTAAATTTGACACCACCATTGTTTAGCCCCTATGTAACTTCCTATATGTTGCCTGCAACAGATTTGTTGTATCTCCACTCATTTTGAAATTGTATGGGGGTTAACAGACTTTTGACTCTCCCTGTATGTTCCTTCGTTTGTATACCTCCACTTCAAGTCCAGCTTCATCAAATAGTTCATCAAACAATATGACAAATAAATGTGTGGATTGTTGGTGATCATCATAGATTTTGTCATTCCTGCCCTGCATTTATTTTGAGGGCATTGCAGCATTGATTGATGCATTCATATAGCATCACCATAAAGATCCTTGATTTGAAGACGAGTTTCATAGTGATGGTTTATTTTTTTCTTTCCCTATATTCAGAAATTGAATTACAGATTTTATTTTAAATAATTAGCATTTTGATATTAAAACAAAACAAACACACGAGGACAATAGATGTTCACGTTACACAGGAATCAAGACAACAGTCCATGAAATAGATGCGCTCAACATCACCCAAGAAAGTGAAGTCCAAGCAAACAATTGGCTGGGAACACTTGATCTCCTCCATATAGTCTTGACGTAGTCCCAGCGTTATTTTTTCTTGCACTTAAAGAAGCACCTTGGCGATCAGTGCTACAACGAGTTTATTTAATTATTTATTTATATATACATATTTTTATATACACACACATCAGAACTGTACTTATTTAAAAAACACACCTTGTATATCTTAGTCTTTTTAATTTACTTATTTATTTAATCACTCACAGAAACAACACGAATGCTCTCACAGAATATGACAAGTTCACTAAGACTGGCTGATCTTGAATTTAAGGTACTATTTTCAGAGTGAGTTTTGTATTTTGATCATTGGATGATACTTCTTACACATTTTGCTCATTAATTCATTAAATAGTGCAGGCAGGCTATGAGAATTGCCAGTTAGTTATAAGTTAGTAATGATAATATTGATAAAAATAGATTAACTGGCATAATATTCAGTGTTACTTATTCAATTAAAGTTTGATTAATACACCTATGTTTATTCTGTTATAATGACATGTATCTAAGTTAGTATTATTGCCTTTTTATATAACTTAATTTTGGGTAAGTATTGTCAAATTTTTATTAAGTTACACTGCTGGCAAAAAAATGCAATACCTAGAAGGAATGGGTCGATTTATTTTTTAATTTTGCACACATGCAGCATTGGTGGCTTACAAGAAACGAGTCAAATTGAAAGACAATATGTTCAGAAAAATGTGGTTCCCATGCCTCAATAGACCACATAAGTAGGTCATATAACCACCGCGAGCTTGAATGCAGGCCTCGGCTTTGGCATGCATGCGGTCATAAAGATGCTGGATGTCATCTTGGGGTAGGTTGTTCCAAGCATCATGTTAGCTTGCAGGTCTTACAGCAGGTGGCATTACTTTCTTGACCAGCACGATCTCCAAACTTGTTATGCATGCATGGGACATGATTGGATGTAACGTTCATCGTCGCTCCACACCAGTTGCAACAATTCCACAATTGGGCCAGCATGTTCAGGAGGCTTGGAACAACCTAACCCAAGAGGACATCTAGCATCTTTATGACTGCATGCATGATAAGAGTTGAGACCTATATTCAAGCTCGCGGGGGTTATACGACCTACTAAAGTGGTCTATTGGGGCATGGGAGCCACCATGTACAATGTTCTTGTGTGACGTATTGTCTTGCAATTTGAATCATTTCTTGTATGCCACCAATGATGTGTATGCAAAATTTCAAATAAATCGACCCATTCCTTCTAGGTGGTGCATTTATTTTTATTCATTTATTTATTTATTTATTACTTGCCAACTATGTAGAATGCATGAATTTATTATAGGGTAGATGTCCCAGTAATTGACAGTGTACCAGTAATTGACAATTCACGATATATAGGCTTTTAATAAAATAACAAGGCAAGAAAAAGGATTAGTGTTGCTATCTTGTATTAAACATGGTAGTTGGCTTCCCAGAACAGTAAAAAACTAGGACCTTTGCTCCCTATTATGGCCGCAAACACATGTTGATTGTTCATTGCCTTACTGAGTCGAAAAAACCTTGTAATGAACCACTACGGGAGAGTTTGGTTACTTGAAGTTATTTCATGAATGTTATGCAATATTTGTCATTAATTTTACGTGAACCTTTTTGTGTGATCAATGGACAATACTTCTAGTAGTAACAGAATTTCAGATGACCAATGATTTCATTGTTTTAATCCACCGTCAACTACTGGAACCCAGATATGTTGTGTCACCAATAATTGACATAACCTGTCAATCATTGATAATATCTGTGTTTTAAAAAAAAACGAAAAAAATATACTAATGTGATATAGAATGTAGGGCAATAATAAAGGAAACATGATGGTTTTAAGTCTAACTTCTTAATTTCCATTAACTGACCTAGGTCTGTCAATTATAAGAAGTTGACTGTCAATTTCTAGATCATCCACTTTGCATAAATCTTCTATGCCCTATAAGCCGATTCTTTTGTTGGTTCTGAATCTTGTCACAGACACGATCAGGACAAGTTATCTTCCAAGAAGAAAACTGCTACTGATATTCTCTTTACTATGATAAGAATTAGCATATGATGAATTGGATGAATTTTGCAAATAGGAGAGCAATCAACAAAAATCAAGTATTTTAAGAATAATTTGTTGGCCAAGATATGATGATATTGCACTATTGGAAAAACCTTCATTTTCTATGGTCCTTGCACTCTACATGGGAGTGGACTGATTTAATTTATTATTTCAAAGGAAAAAAAAGATAAAGGATCTAAATGAACAACTTAAGTTTTAAAAAGCATAATTTTAGTTAATATTAAATACTTTAATTCTTTAAAATGCCTGATTTCATCAGCTAGTTTTGAATGTTGTCAATTTTTTTTGTAAAAAATATATAATAAAAATGTGCAATTAAAATATTGTTAATTACTGGTAAGACTGCCTGTCAACTTCTGGTGATTCATGCATTAGTTAGGAAAAAATTTAATAACTTAATAGCTTTTAAAGATATAATAATTATTTAGAGATTGGCACATTCTGCATTGTATTTACAATTTAATGGTATAACTAGAAAAGTTTCAAAATGCAATTTGATTTCCGTACACAATTTCGTTTCACGGTAATGTCTTAAACTGTCAATTACTGATACATTGAAAACCCTACACTGACTTCTAAATTGAAAGTGAACACTTTCGATTTTAGACATTTTGTCGAATATCTAGAAAAATACTTGATGAATTATCCTAAAACTTCAGGGGTGCAAAGAGCATGTTACACTTCATATATTTCATCGAATGTTTTCTCCCCCAGGCAAAAGGGGACCAGCAACAAATTGAACAAAAAAATGCTGCTTGAAATGAGTTGTAGCTGTGGCATATGCTTATGAGGCTTCTTTTACTTTATGTTCATTTGTATGAGAATAGCACGTATATTCATGGAGATATAAAGATTTAAAAAAAAAAAAAAAAAAAAAAAAAAAATTTGAAATTTTTTTAAAGTTTTTTTTGTTTATAACATGCATGGTTTTCAACCCAATGCAATGCCATTTTCAAGAAACTTGACAAACTATAGTAGAGACAACACCTTGCGATTAGAATTAAAAATATTAAATATTTGGTGAAAAATGAGCATATTTACAAAATAATATTTAACTGCGCATGTGCAAGCGTTACCAAAATGTCTTTTGCATAATTTATTAGCTAAGTGTATATTGCTACTCTTAGAAAAAAATCAAAAAAACCAAGCAAATATTGTGAAAATTCGGAAAGATATCGTCGACAGAATGAGTTGAATTTCAGTTGCTCTCAAAAATAAACAAAACGATAAGGGGTTTGCTCCAAATTTTTATTTCTGGACCGGACACCAGAATCAACTTCTTCTCAATGGGTGTTTTCCTGTAATAGTGATGACTCCATTGGCAACTGTTGCTTGATCCAGCCGAGTGCCAATACAAAGGGCTATCAAAAATACCCAGATGTAGATGGAAAATGAAAGAGCGTGTGCATTGATGTAATGGGAAGGTTAGCATGTTTGCCTGCAACTGCAATAGGTTTGAACGAGTTTTGGTGAGCATTGTCGTACTGTTGCGTTGCAGCTTGACATAACTGTTTGGTCATTTGGTGCGCTATTACAGACCAGTTTTTGCACATCAAGTTCATGTGAAAATTGGGGGAATCTGCTTCACAGACGTTTTCATGCCTTCAGGAAGTTTATAGTGATATTGCACTAAAGAAATTTCTTGGTTCACGACTGGTTTTATGCTAGAATTTTCATGGTTTAAGAATAGACAGGATATGCTGGAGGATGAGTAGTGGAGTGGGAGGCCTTGGCTATCCAGAACCGAAGATTGAAAAGTGTAACAATTTATTTGATCTGATCGAAGAATGAGTATCGTGGAGTTGGATCAAAAGTCTGTTAACAGTCACGGATCTTCCATTTATGCAATTCGTTCAAAATTTGATGACGAGACTTATTTATGCGATATTTGTTCAGAGACAGCTGACCACGGATCAGATGGAATATCACATATGCTCACTGGAGAACATAGTACGTAAGCCCCGACTTTTCTCAAAAAGGTAATAGGTGATGAGTATGGTCATTTGTCTACCTTCTGGAGACTAATACACGTCACTACAATGGCAGCCAGCATTGTCTTACAAATCAAATAATTCGGTTATTTATCCATAATTGCAGATCAAGTACACCCATATATGGCGACTGTCTTCCCAGAGGGGGATGGCACGTTCCAACAAGACAATGCGACGTTTCATACGGCTGCAATTGTTCGGGGGTAGTTTGAGAAACACGATCAAGAGTTCCAAGTACTACCCTGGCCCCAGACCTCAACCCAATCGAGAATCTTTGGAAACATCTCGATCGTCATGTGCGTGTTATAGAACAACCACCACGTATCTTTCAGCAACTATCGGATGCTTTACAGTCTGCATGGCAATAGCTACCAGTAGAAACCTACCAGAATCTTACTGACTCACTCCCAAGCCGTCACCTCTGTGGAGCCGAAATCGTGACTCATCGGAGGAACCAAGCTTTTTCCAGTCAGAAGTGGTCCAGTTTCTGTACTGTTGAACAAATTGAAGCCGATTTTGGCGATGAACCTTCGTCAGCATGGGTGCGGTGACCATCCGTCTGCTGCGGAGGCCCATACGTAGCAGGGCCCTCTGTACTGTGATTTTAGAGACATGTCTGGTAGCTCCCTCGTTGATTTGAGTGAGAAGTTGGTCCACTGTAGCTCTTTGGTTGGCCTTCGCAGCCGACGTTCACCTCTCTCATCGATGACACCTGGTGCTCCAGTTCCCATACCGTTTATTCTGAACGGTCCCATTTTCCCAGTCATGGTACACTTTAACAGCACGAGAACAGTTCACAAATTGCGCGGTTTCTGAAATACTGCCATCCTTGGCCCGAAAGCCGATTATCATCTCCTTTTCCAGATCTGATAAATAACGTTTCTTACCCATTGCAGCAGTGAGTGATATGTTTTTAATATAGTGGAAAGCTACATAACCTACGTGTTTATATAGTCACCTAACCAATTCCCAACACGTGACATAATTCCTCGGCTGGGCAACCTCGAAGACAAACGTAGCTATACTCCACCCTGTATTTTGTTGAATTACTTTGTGTTTTTTACATTGAAGAGATAGCTACAGAAAAAGATGGCCAACTCTGTGAGGGTGGGTTCAAACATTTCTGGAGTCGCTGCTAGATGGTAGCTCTTGCGTTTTCAAATCGCTCCATCGAATACTTCCTTTTGGAATAGGGTGTACAAATCAAGCGGATTTAGTCTGTTTATAATGGTGTCATACGAAGTATATGTCAAAAACTGAGATCTGTGACTTGTATGGATTTCCAACCTTAAACAAATTAATAGTTTATGCGAAGTTAAAAGAATTATTTCAGGCTATAACTACAACAAATCACTCTATACACTATGTTAAAGCCTGGCTGGTGGATACTCGTAAAACCTGTGAAGCTCAACGCTATAAGCTTATACGGAAGGTTGATTCAGATAAAATGAGACGACTTTGCAGTTCTGTTACGATGGTGTAATACCATGGCGCCACCATCGGTTGTGTTCGATGTGAGAACCACGTTGTTGGACTATTGCCCGGCACCGTAATTTCCACTGAAGTAGGCTGAGTTTGAAGGACTCCATGGGAAGTTCGTTCCACACCTGCTGACACACTTTCCAAAGCCCATCAACGGTTCTTGGTCGGCGACTTCCGAGCCGTCGTTTCAGGAGTCCAAAACCACAGAAATCCATCGGTGATGCATCAGGAGATTTTACAGGCACATGAGAGAAGGGAATAACTCGTATGCCCGTCTCCTGTTCCATCTTCCTGTAGTAAGCCACAGATGACTTGGCAGTGTGGCTTGATGCCTTATCCATGTGGATCCAAACTTTTGATTGCTCACCAGGGTACAGACGTGGGATATCCTGCCGATATATGTGGTCCATTACATTACTCTGGAAGTAAGCTGCACTAATTTTACAGTTTCCAGGAACTCGACGAATCGTGAGCAGTCCACGTGAGCAATATCCGGCAACCACCATGAAGCCCTTTGAAAACTTTTCCTTGCACCTTCGGACAAAATCGGACCTGGCCTTGCCCCCTCTTTCGCGATAGTAAATTGCCCTGGGTTTGTTGGTATCATCGAGGTACACCCAAGCTTCATCCAAGGAGACAACCCACTTCCATTGGTCACCTGCAAAATGGCTTTCTATGGTTTTCATACAGTTTTCTGGCGTTGGTGAATCGTTCCTGCGTGTGCCTGGCCGACAGTCTGTGACCGCGCGCTTTATGACGTCTCTCCAGCCCAAGATTGTCATGAATTATTCTGGAGACTGTTGCCTGTGAAATACCTTTCCTTTGGGCTAGATTTGTCTGTGTGGGGGGGATTTTCTTTCAGCACTCAGACCGGATTTCTCGCACCACCTGAGCTGGGCGTGTTGGCTGGGGCTTGTCTCTGGTCTGCTTCTCTGCTTGGAAATGGGCCAAGCTTTTTTAGAGAAATTATTTTTTTTTTCTAAAAATGAACAAATGGCAGAAGCATTTATTTCTTCACCCCAAACACAATAAATGCGATATGAACAGCTTCCTCTTATTGAAAAAAATAATTTTCTTTTTTGAGTCCGTATCATCATCTCGTGGTAGGCCTGCGCGAATGTACCATTCCGCCATTCCAGTTTATTTTTAATTATTTTTAATTATTTTTGATGAACTCCAATGCATCCATCCAGGGCCTATATGGCCAGAGGCTGACGAGTTGGGTCCCTGGATGAATATGGTCGCGACAGCCGGGTGGGGGGGGGGGGGGTAAGATCGTCTGTCACTGATGAGTGCCCATCCAGTAACTAGCCGTGCCTGATGTTCCTTAACTTCCAGAAATGGTGAGTTCAGTGGAAGTCTACCAAGTCACGGCCTCCCCATTTAAGGTGAAAATTCAGCCAAAGAGTTAAACAGTTTTCTAAGTTGGGATGAAAGTAATGATTTAACACCTCTAAAGGTTTTATTAATTAAAAAATTCTTAAAAATGCGCTATTTACCTACTAATCATTGTTCCAAAAAAGCAATTATTGGAAACTTCTTGTATTTTTCTACTATTAAGTACCGAAAGGTCCTTTATGCTATTACTGGGAGAAACGTGTCTGTCTCTCCGTCTGTAACTCTATCTTCTCGAAGACTGCGAAAGATTTTCAAAATCTTTTTCCGCCAATCGATAAATATGGTTCATCGCACGAACTATTTCGAAGATGGTCGAAATCGGGACAATGGCACGTGTTCTAGTGGTACCGCTATGATACCCCGTAGAAATTTTCAATGCCAAGATATAGTAAATAACATATCAAACAACTTGTAACGACGAACCATGAACGAATATAACCTTATTAAGTACTGTTTTCGCCATCCGATAGTATTAAGTACTGAAGATTGTCGAAATATATTCAGTGGTACCTGTTCTAATGATACCATTATGGTACTAGTGAAAAATTTCAATCTAAGATATGCCATGTAATACTGTATATCAAATGAATTATAACGACCTCTCATGATTGAATATATAAGAGTACTTAAGTTCGAAAGATGGTCATTGGAAATATTCTATGCTAAGACATACATGTAATACAGGGTGATTCAGTCAATTTCTGATCATTCCAGTACTATGATTTATTGACCCATTAATGTTTACAAACTTAGCATTTCAGTATGATATTTTAGGCAGTTCGGAGTTTTTATTCCCGTGGAAAAGTCTTGATGATATGCTCAATGTGGCCATCACGAACGTTTTGAACTGCTCGCAGCCGAATGGTAAAGTTGTTCATAACTCTATGCAGGATTTCTGCATCCACAAGGGTGCAGCAGTCGACAATGCTTTGTCGCAGCTGGTCTAGGGTTCTTGGTGCTGTAGTGAACACACTGTCTTTAACGAACCCCCAGAGATAAAAATCACATGGGTTTAGGTCAGGACTCGTAGGGGGCCAAAGAAAGCCACTCTCGAATCGATCTGGAAACCTGTTTGAAATGACACGATTTCCGAATTTCTGATTGAGAAAGTCTAGCATATCATTAGTGGTGTGAGGCCTAGTCCCATCCTGTTGAAACCATTGATGTCGAAGCGGTATATGCCTCCTTCGCAGCTCGGGGATGAAGAAGGTTTCCAACATGTTAAGGTAAGCCTGTGACGTTACGGTGCCCTCAAAAAAGAACGGACCAATGATGCCTCTTTTGGAAATCGCGCACCAAGCCATAACCTTTCGTGGATGAAGAGGTGACTTATGGATCTCAAGAGGGTGCTGGGAACCCCAAAAACGAACGTTGTGTTTATTAACGTCACCTGTCAGATAAGAAGGCCTCATCTGACACCCACAGGTTGTCCACAATGTCCTGATTGGCTTCCATTTATGCTCCAAACTCCATCGCAAATTGTTGTCGCTTCTGTCTTCCAATGTCTGTTAACTCCTGATAAACATGAGAAATCCTTTCTCAAAATTCGCCACATCGTGGTATATGACAACCCATCTTCAGTGGATAGACGGCGAACAGATTTTTTGGTAGGGGAATCGACCAATCTTGTGCGAACATTTTCGACAACTTCGGCCGTTCGAACACGAGTTTCGCTCCCGCCTTTTTTCTTGCCTTTAACACATCCAGTGGCACGAAATTGCTTGACAAAATCCATGATTGCTTGCATGCCTGGTGCGTCTCGACACTTATACTCCTTCCGGAACTTTCTTTGCACGGTTACAGGTGATTTTGTCTCGAAATACCATTCGACAACCTTGCATTTCTGCTCTGTTGATAAAGCGGGCGCCAATTTTCAACAATACGATTTTCATGCAGCGCCGTTACAACAATACAAACTCCAGCTATTTAGAAATTCGATATGGCGGTCATATTCTTTCAATTGTTTATCACTAATGCACGTTATTCGAGTGAAATGGTCAGAAATTGACTGAATCACCCTGTATATCAAACAACGCGAAATGACGTGCCATGAACGAATATACTATAGTAATTCAAAAGTTTGAAGATGGTCGAATTTGATTCACTGAACCTGTTCTACTTACTTTTCAAACCCGCTTATCCGTTAGGGTCGCGGGGGCAGCAGCCCTACGGAGGATTTCCAGCGATCGCGATCTTCCGCCATCAAGCGCATGCCCTCCCTGGTAATACCCAAGCGACTCGAACCCAGATTCTCCATGTAGTCTAGCCACCTGGTTCTAGGCCGACCCCTTGGTCTCTCACCCACCGGCTTGGAAAATAACAACTGCCTAGGAAGACCTGTTCTAATGTATTCAAAAACGATTCAAAAATTTTGGAAATATGATGATTCAAATGGTTTATATGACGGCCATTAGTTTCGCTTTTTGGTACTTGGTTATGTCATTCCTTATTAGTTTATTATAAAAGATTTCAAAATCTTTTTTCGCACGAGCCATTTCGAAGATGGTAGAAATCGGTACATTGGCTCGTGCTCTAATGGTACCAATAAGTTACCATTGGAAATTTTCAATGCTAAGATACGTCATGTAATACATCAAGCAACTCGTAACGATTTGTCAAGAATGAATACGTAGGAACAATGAATGTAAGAGTCATTAAGTTCGAAGATGATTGAATTTGATTTAGTGGAGCCTGTTATAATGTTTTCAAAAACAGTTTTGGAAATAATTTGTTTCAAATGGTTTATGTGACGGCGACTACTTTGCCCTTTCGGTATTCGGTTATGTCATTCCTTAATGGTTTATTTTATTTTATTACGAAATTATCCGTTTGATTATTTTTTAAATTAATGCCGAATTCTCTTCGATTAGTCTCCAGCATGGATAGATTATCATGAATGGCTTTCAACTTTCAAACAGATTGAACGGGTGGTGCCAGCAGAAGAGTCAAGTGAATAGCATCATCTCCCTTTAAACATTGCTCTAAAACAAAAGTTGTCGTTATGTTAAACTGAATCGCATGTATTTCACGTGACATAGCCTTCTTTTTTTATTTTTATTTCCTCCCCCGCCTTACAGGCTCTTATATCGTTGAAGGCTCTTCCATTTACTGCTACTCGATGGCGGCGCAGTCGGTGTAAAAGGGCTGGGGCTGCACTCCAAGCGATGACGATTGTCCAAAATCCATCCGTTTTCAATTTCGTCTCTTGTTTCGACGGTCGCGCTCAAGCTCTAATGACCGAATAAAGGCGGGTAAATGTTTCTATTCGTTCGCCAAATTGCTTCTGTTGCCGGGTCGATCCTTACTTCATCGCATCTCGACCCCCCACGGGCTTCTCACTGTTTTCTTTTCTCTCTCGCTCCCTTTCCATCGCTTAAAAAGAGAAGACGAACGATGTTGCATTACTCGAAAATTTTTTTTTCCTCCATTCTACTTGGACGTGTGGTCTTCTCTCGTTGGCAATTCCCTCTCCCCTCGTCGAGTCGTGTGCCTCTCGCCCAGAGTACCGGCGCTAATCGGATTTCAATTACAAAAATTGTACAAGTACCCTAGGGGAGAAGCGCTAGGCTCTACGGGGACGGCGGGCAGGCAGCCAAGACAGCAGACGCTCATTGGCCCCTCGCTATAACGACCGACCGCAATTGAAGTCGGAACAATAAATCTCACCAATAAAGCGCTCTTTTCAACCGCAGAATCTTTTCAGCGCCGCTTGGCCTCCCCCCCCCCCCTTCCTTTTCCATCTCTACCCCTCTCAATTGCTCCTTTCTCCGAGTGTTGCATTTGGATAAAAAAAAATTAAAAATAATACAAACTATTGTGTTTTGTGTATATATCGAAAATAGGAGAAGATGGATGAAATTAAATTTGTTTTTACTGAAAGTTCTGATATAATTTTTTTTTGAGCAAGCAATCAAATATTTAAAGTTCACAGTTTTGTGCTTCATCACTTCCAGTGCAGGTTAACATATTAATTAATAAATATCCTTTTTAATTGTTAATGCCGTAAATAAAATAAATATGAATAAAATAAATTATGAAAAAGATCAGCAATCAGTTCTGATGAAGTTTTGTATGGGAGCTGAATTAGAACTGGGTTTGAAGAACTAGATTGAAGAAAAATTTGATGGTTGAAATTAAAGTACTGGAAGAATCTGGTTGTTGATGTTCTCGATGTTTCTGGAAGATTGTAGATTGATGCTTGGGAATTACTATTTGTTGAATTATCACAAATCTCTACAAGACATCATTCAAGAGTAGTTCCTCCAAAAATATTCAACAAGCAGTAATTCCCAAGCATCAGTCTACAATCTTCCACCAACAACCAGATTCATCCGGCACTTCAATTTCAATCGTCAACTATATCTTTAATCCATTTCTTCAAACTCAATTCTAATTCAGCTCACATACAAAACTTCATCAGAACTTATGATTTTTTAATAATTTATTTTATTCATATTTACTTTATTTACAACATTGACAATTAATTATTAACATGCTACTCCTTCTCTTCTATAATAACATTAAAATATTAATAACTTCTATTCTACAGAGATAAAATCTCTGATGTAAAATATCTCGAAATATTTATTTTAATGGATTCACAAAAGGATTCACTTATTAAATAATTCTAAATTTTCCTTTCCATTTTCCTGAGTAGAAAATGAGTTGTTCCCGCTCAGCGGATTTGTAACTATTAATCATCATTACTTGAATAAACTACACATTTAAAGCTCCTTTTCATCTCGTGATTTTATAATGAAGAGAAATAAAGTATAAGAGGGTTACCAGACGTCCTCTTTTACCCGGACATGTTCTTTTTTAGTGTCTTAATGATCCGGGTGGGTTTATTAGGAAAATGAGGAAAATTCTTCTTTTTCTACCGCGTAAAGTTTTGAATATGCCAAAACTTCCTTTGTGTCAAGGGAAACCCTCAGAAGCCTTTGAGATTGCGAATCAAAGTGTATCATGAAGCATTTTTCTCGGCTAATTATGCCAAGTTCCAAGGCTTCTTTTTGTCCAGTAACATCGTGCTTTCACTTGATTACTCACATTGGAGTAAGTGCTGAAAAGGTCCTCATCTTGGAAATGGTAAACGAGTTTGCCGTCGTCAGTAAATCAGCGATTCTCAATCTTTTACAGCTGCGTACCACACTATAACAAAACAACTAACAAAACATTGCCAACGATCCTTTGGGTCCTTCGCAGATATCCCCTAAAAATGTTACGTCAGTTTACCTCTTACGTACCAGCAGTTGAGAACCACTATTGAAGTTGATTGTCAATGATAATAAACATTCCAGAGTCGGATTATGATGTGAATCTAATTTGTCCTCTTTTTTTTTTAAAAGTTTGTCATCTTAGCTACAGTGCTTGAATGCTTTATAAATGCTTTTAGAAAACTTGAAGTACACCGATGAGCCATTACATTATGACCACGTGTTTAAAACGACATAGGACCATATTGGTCAGGCATTGACTCGACAAGATGCTAGTATGTAGTCTGAGGTATTTGGTACTAAGTGCTCACCAGAAAGTAGCATGAATCCATTTCCTGTACATTGCAAGTAGTCGTGCGGCAGCATGAATCCGTTTTTCCAGGTCGAAACACAAATCCTCTATTGAGCCAACATATGTCTCTGAAGTTGGTAGAATGTTCCTCGAACCACTCCTTGACGATTTGGGCCTTAAGGCACGGTGCATTATCCTGTTGGTACAGGGCATATCCGTCCTTATCATTGTGTACATGAAGTGGTGAACCTGGTCTGCAAAGATGTTAACATACTGGACAACCTTCAGAGATTGTTGCATAGGGATGATGGAACTAAATGTGAGTCAAGAATACATCGCCCACACCATTATATGCCGCCACCGTCTTGTATCCACCTAAGTGCGGATTCGGGTGCCATAGATTCTGTTGGAAATTGGCGTATCCGCACTCGACCGTCCTCTGCTGTGCTCTCTGTCCCAATGCAGGCTTAGTTGGGGATGACTTGCCGTAAGCTCCCGATTACGACTTTCCATTGTCTCTCCCGATGGCAACACGTACTGTTCTAGCTTTTGTTGATATTTCACTGCAGTCATAAAATCCTAATGAATCCCTCAAGATCAGACTGTCATCACCTGGCTGCCTTTTTGAGTAAACCAGCTCGTCTTTGCGGATATCATACCAATAGAACTGAGCCGTCGAGGTTGAACTTCTTTTCATCGCTCCACCCTACATCCCTAACGTGTTTCCCCATTGAACTTTTTTCCTCTTGCCCACACTAGTCATTTATCCTTATGGCAAGATTTCAGAACAGATCGTGTTTTCCTATTCTTGAATTACAGATTGCCAGACTGATGCACTACTTTGGCAATTGTAGATTTGCACACAGAAAGAGGGTGTCTTACAAAGGCCTGCCTGATTTAACAAATAAATATCTCGGAAACGGAGATCGATAGAATAATGAAACAAGTGGTACATGTTTTTCGAAAGCCGTAAAAATCTGGTACAGAAATTTCAAATGTAGTCGACAGATGGCGCTGCAGGTATAGTCGCAGTACGGAGTCCGAGAAATAAGCTATAAACTGTCCTTTGCAAGTAGCCAATGCAATCACATCACAATCGATTCAAAATTCATAGGCTGTAAAAATGGCGCAAACCATCCACTTCCTTCAGTACGCTACGTACAGCGCCACCTATTTGCAACATTTGTAACTAATTTGTAATTAATTTTGAAACTTCACTATCAGATTTTTACAGCTTTCGAAATAAACATACCACTTGTTTCATTCTTCTTTCGAGATATTTACTCATAAATCAGGGGACTCCTTTGTGGACCTCGCAAAATATCGCAAAGAAGCATTGGTTACATTTATTTCACGTAAGCTAGATGACTCTTTTTTTTGGCGTGCTTATGGACTTTTTTACGCCATATTAATCACCCAAACGCAAATAATTTTGTATCACATTGTATGATCTGCCTAATGTTTTTGCAATTTGTCTAGCAGGTTGTCTGGAATCACAAAAAGCACGAAATTGACCCTTTTCAATCTCTGAGAGAAGTTGTTAAAGTATACAGGTAATATTTCACTATAATTTTTATCAACAACCTGAATGGGACAACATTCACTTTGCAATGAAATTTGCATCAAAATCTCTGTTTAAGGTTTGGCTAGATCCATAATTTCCATTTGTGTGGTTTTATATTTTTTGGACACATTAATTTGATTTTTCTGTTTTAGCTTTTTTTTTTCCCTAATAAATATTTTTTCATTATTTTTTAGAGCATCTTCGGATTGTAATGCATAAACAATAAGAAATTTATACGGGTTATTTACAATTGTATGGTTTGTTTTATATTTTGTTATTTCTCTTCTAATTTTTCCATTTCTCAATCTTCTTTTCGACTACTCTTGCCAAAGGTTTTATTATACTAACTTGAAATATCATGGCATTCGGCAAGTGTCGATGGTTTATTTTATCTTTATTATTTTGTTTTATTTTTTTTGTATGTTTTATTAATTTTCTAGAGAAATTCTCTACGATATGTATGATTGTTAATAAATTTAAAAATAGCTTCTTTTTTTTTTATAAAAATCACGTGACCTTCCCGTCAGGTATTTCGCTTTTTGAGATTGGATGTGAAATGGCTATGGAGTTCGAAAGTGAAGAATGTTTTACGTATTTGTATACATGCTGTTCAAGTGTTTTAGAAGTTTTTTTATTGATAACGATTCATCAAGACTGTTATCGAGAAATTTTCTTGTGTTCATCTAAAATATTTGATATCTTAAGAACTGCAATCATCATACCAAGAATGTTGTCTTCTATAAAACAGCGAATTATGAAATTTTGCAACTTCACCACAGTAGTAAAAAATTAGTGTGCAGTTGAAATTCGACTTGTCCAAATGGAAGGGGTGTTATCTCTAACTATATATTGCAGGTGTGTTTGCTTTTATTTTTATTTTTTAAAATGAATGTATTAATTCTATGTAGGATTCCTTCTATGTAAGCAAATTGAGATCATGATATTAACACGAATTTTTTGTTTGACTCTAATGAGCCATTTTGGAGTTAAGGCAACATTCCCCCAAATCTCCTCCCCCAACAAAAAAAAAACTATTTATTTTTCTTTGAATTAAGATATGGACTTCAATGGAGGAAAAAAATATTAAAATTTTAGTTTTAACACTGAGCATTTCCAACCTATTCATCGAGCGACCTTTTGAGCGAAGGCTCTTGCTTAACGGGTCCCTGGAGGGAAGCAAAGAGACACGGAGCGTGTATTCTGATTGGGTGCTGAAAGGGGCGGTTGGTGGAGGAGGTCCGTCGAGGGTTTAAGCACCGGAATTAATAAATGAGCGCGTGCCCACAGGAGAACTTCAATTGTTTCATTAGCAAATGGCGGCAAGAGGTGGAAAATAGTAGTGAAGCAGGGCGGGAGAAAGGTGATTTCGTCTCCGATTGCGTTGTTACCTTTCTGAGCTCGTTTTCAGTAATCGACTGCTTGATGATTCAAAGAAATAAAGTTTATTATTCTTTGGCTTCTAAATCTTTTCTTACTGATATTTTTTTATCTTTTTATAATTTAACAAATTTCAGATCAGTTTTGGGAATTTGAGAAACTTTATTCAACACAAAATTCCACGAAAGAATAACTATTTGGAATTTGCCAAACGTTGTAATGAAATTAAATGCATAGTCGATATAATTTTGTTTTTATTCGGAGGAAAATTTGTACGTGATTTTTTTTTCTCTCCAAGAACGCAATTCTGATACGAGAACCGTGTTTCGACGAAACGGTATATTGATTACAATTTACTATACGAAGAGCGTTTGCAATTCAAATCTAATAACATGATGAACAAATTTATTCAGAAATAGATGATCGATCGATGGATTTTTCAGCATATAGTAGACGGATAAAGCCAGAAATGTAAATTCACTTTTAAATATATGTGTGGATTTTAAATCCTATATTACAATCATATTCGTTTTCATTTATACAGTTTCCCTCTTCAGTTGGATATGGTCTCAGTGAGAAAAAAATGTAAATGCTTAAATGAAATAAAAAGTGAATTGCTGGGGTAATGGATCTACCCCGGAATCTATTAAATTATTGCTTTATGGATGTTGGTCAATGAGTGTCATGGGAATTTGAGGAACGATCCGAGGGGGGTTAATGTGGAGGCAGATGGAACTTATGGACCATTTTGCTTTCTGAATGCCAACATTTAAGAATCACTTGAAAAATAATTTTTTCTATATTTTTATTCGAAATCAAACTGTTGAATTTCCTCATAGATTGGAATGAAATATGATGAAGTTGTTCGTTTTTGCAATTATGATGGCAATTTGTATATGCGAACTACAAGTTGACATTTCAAATCCATTACATTCACACTTTTACAGTTTTAACATCCTTATTTTAATTTCTTATTTAAAAATTGTTTTCATTGGTTTGCATCAGAGCCATCAATCACAAGATTAAACAGAGTATTAAAAAAGCCGACTTTGATGAAACTTTCACTATCGTCTAGCTATAACCAGCCATATCTGGAAAACTACTGAACCGACTACCGACTACTTATGATGAAACTTGGACTGTTCCCTAAGTTGAAAGATACTTAGGGAATTGCAATACTTAATCCAATAAAAAAAGAATTATTGCAATTCGATTTATAGTTTTTGAGAAATACGTGGACAAACATACATACATTTCAAAATAGTACCTACATACGAATCGAATTGATAACTTCCTTTTTTTTCAACCAACTTCAAAAAAGGAGGTTATCAATTCGATGCGTTTGTATGTAATATTGTTGGAATTGCACAAAATTCATATATGTTAGTCTATGTGGGCTTCTAAACAAGTATGCCAAATTTCATAAGTGTGTGTATGTATGTATGTATGTTATGTATGTTTGTCCATGTATTTCTCAGAAACTAGAAATCGAATTGCAATAATTCTTTTTTTATTAGATTAAGTATCTTTCAATTTAGGGAACAGTCCAAGTTTCATCAAAATCGGTTCAATAGTTTTTAAGATATAGACTGATTATAGTGATTATAGGTAGACGATAGTGAAAGTTTCATCAAAGTCGGCTTTTTTAATACTCTGTTTAATCTCGTGTTAGTATCAGGTCCAGGAGAAAGTTTTCTCGTTTCTTCCCCTTAACCTTTTTGAATGGCTACAATCCTCTCGTAGGATAATTTGAATAATGCAAATATTTTATATATTAAAGAGAAATGAATGGTCATTCTTTTGCACTTACTTGTCTAAGTGAAAACATTCAATTTTGTTTTGAAAAAACGTCTGAAATAGCACCTACATCACCAATAATTCGAGCCTGTCTGTTGTATGAATTTAAGCTTGGCCATAAAGCAGCGGAGGATGCTCGTAACATTTGTACAGCATACGGTGATGACTATGTCACCAACCGGACGGCACAGAATTGGTTCAAAATTTTAGAACTGGTGATGAGCGTCTTGAAGATTCTCTTGAGTGTTTGGTGGACAACAGCTGGTGTAGTCCATTATGAGCTCCAACATCCAGGACAAACTATCACAGCAGATATGTATGTTGGTCAGCTTCAACATACGCATGAAAAAATCAAGCAAAAACAGCCAGCTCTTGCAAACCGTAAGGGTGCTGTTTTTCTTCATGACAACGCACGTCCGCATACGGCAAAGCTGACCCGTCAGGCAATGGAACAAACTTGCCTGGGAAGTGTTACCTCATTCACCGTACTCTCCGGATATCTCTCCAACAGATTATCACCTTTTCCGATCTCTCGATAACCATTTGAGAAACAAGTGCTTCAAGACAGAAGAAGAGCTAAAACATGAACTGGGCGTGTTTTTCAACTGTAAGGAATTTATGATTTAATATCTCGTTGGGGGGAAGGTTGTTGATAATGATGGACATTATTTCGATGAATAAAAAATTCATTTATGCATTAATCTGAGCGCCAATTGTAATATTTGCAAAAAGAAAAACTTTCCCCTGGACCTGATATTTATTGCTATAGAGTTAAAATTTATGGAGAGTGATCATTCTATTTTTCAAAAAATATAATAGCCAATTTAGGTGAAGATCTTTAATGTTTATAGAATCTATTTTTTTTAATAGATTTAGTATAGAATTAAAACGAAATAAAAAAACATTTAATATGTAAATTTTTTGATTGGCATTTAATATAGTTTCCTGAAAATTTTTTGTATTTTGTTGAGCGAATAATATTATATTAAATAAAGATGAAAAAGGAAAGGAAAAATTCCGCGACCTGGATTCGAACCATAGGTATATTTAATTTCTTAAGCTCGAAGCTTAGCTTCAGTATTTCCACCATCACTTTACAACGAATAATGTAAAGTTTGCCGTGGAAACAAATAATTTATCAATAATTTTAACTATACATGAGGAATTAGAAACAGGATAATTTGAAAAATATACAAATAAACAGGAGTTAAACAAACAGACGGATAAGCATCTGAAGAAATAGATAATTTAGCAATATAGTTATAGAGAAAGAGAGGATAGTAATAATAATAAATTTTAAAATGTGAGAGAGATCTGAAATAGTTGGGAAGAATTCAACTAAATTTTGGGAAACGAACACTTACGAAAGGGAAAAAAGCCAAAATTTTCAATACCTTGATCTCTGAGTGGCTTATCATTTTTAAGTTCAATGAATTAAAAATGTTCTTCATTCAATCCCATAAACAAAGCAGATTTTTATACAGGGTGATCATAAAATGTAGGATAATAATTACATAGCGTGATTCCATCAATCTAAGCAAAAAGTTCCTTATCGAAAATGCCTAAAACTCAAAATTTAGTTATAATTCCATAACGTCCATTTTACAATATACGGTTTATTAATATATTTATATACAATCGATTTTCATCCTTTCGGACATCATCAGTATATGCATTTGAAATGTTTAAATTTCTTACAATAGGATTCTTTTTAAATTTTGAACAATACCTTTTTCAATTTATTGTTTTTTGGTTACATTATTGTAATTCTTTTGTTATAGTATTATTAGTATTTATCCTATTTCTTTATATTTTTATTTTTTTTACATTGTAATTTTATTAATATAAAATATAGTATTATCTTATAAATACATTTTTAATTACATAGTTCTTGTATTCTTTTGTTTTTGCTTAATAGTTCTTTTATTTTTTCTGCTTTTAGTATTTGGTTGAATAATAAATTACTATCTATTAATTCGGCATTATTTAAAATTTCTTGTGGATAAAATTTATTTAGCATTAAAATAATAAAATTTTCGATGACTATTATTTCTCTCTTATCATTAATTTTGTAGACTAGTTTGCATGTTTCTTCGTAATTCCCGGTTTTATGTTTGCTTAATAAAATGTGTTCTGCATATTTGGAGTTTTTTAGCGCATTTTTGATATAATATATATGTTCTTTGAATCTAGTTTCTAAATTTCGATAAGTTTTTCCAATATAAATTTTGTTACATTCTTTGCATTTAATTTCATATACCCCACTTTTTTTTTCCTATAATTTCTCTTTTGTTTTCTAGTAATGTTATTAATCTATTTTTGGAGCTAAAGGCTACTTTTATTTCTTTCTTTTGAAATATTTTTTTAATTTTCTAACTTATATTTCCATGGAAGGTTAAACAGATTCTTTTCTTTCTCTTTTGTATTTGTATTATTTTGTTGTTTTTCTCTAATTTCTGTTGCTATAGTAATGATTGTTTTATTTATTTGATCTTCCTTGTATCCATTTCCAATCTCAATTTCTTTTATTATTCCTAATTCGTTTTCTCTATATTCTTCTATTATGGGTATGTCAAAGCTCTGTTAATTAGATTCCTAAACGCTGAGTTTTTGTAGCTCCATGGTTGGTTTGAATTTTTGTGTATGTTGTTTATTGTTGATGTGGGTTTTCTATAAATGTTAAATTCTAATTTTATTTTATTGTTTTCTTCTTTTTTCTTTATGGTTATATCTAAATAATTTAATTTGTTATCTTTTTCTTCTTCATATGTGAATTTTATTTTGTCATCTAAATTATTAAAGTCTTTTAGTATTTCTTCTATGTTAATTGACTTATCTAATTATAAAAAATAAGTAGGTAGACAGTGACCTTCCTCATGGTTTGAAGGTCAAGTATGCAAGATTTCATCAAGATCGGAATAAAACTGTGGATTTGTATAAGAAACAAAACCACCCACAAACAAACCCACAAACAAACATCCTTCTGTATATATAGATAGAAGATGTTTACTCTGCATTCGTCTCTTTCGTCTTCTTTTATGTGATATAGATTGGTTTCCACTTCGGCTATTGTCTTTATTAAGTCCTTGCTGTTCCATTTTTGTTTAATACAATAATTTGGGCCTTTATTTATTAATGATTCTTCTTCCTTTGTGAGTTTTATGTTTGTTAGTTTACTACAGTTTGATGGAAATTTGTTTCTATTTGTTTTGGATGTTCGTTATTTATTGCAGTTTTCTTTTTTAAATTATTTAGCTTTTTATTAATTTTAGTTTTCTTCTTTTGTATTATATTTTTTATTTTACCTGAGATTTTCTATGTATTCATTCTACAGCTCTGCCGAAAATTTCGTCATTCCTTGTAATTGAATTTTATATAGTTGTTTATTCAGGCTTGATTTTATATATTTGTTAAAAAACCGTGTATTGTAAAATGGACGTTATGGAATTATAACTATATACACTATACAATACAACGTGTGTAAAATCATGAATCAAAATTTAGTATCTAAAAAATGACATCATTACGTCAATTATGAACTTTCTGCACCAACACTTCACATAATAAACTGCGCTATACAACGAGAAAACGATGGCAATTGTTGAGATTAAATGACGTTTTCCGCCAGTTTTTAGAAAACTTAGCGTGATGTTTAGACCCTTAAAATTTGAGTTTTGAATATTTTGCATAAGGAACTCTAAGTTTGTCATCATGCAAAGGATCACGCTAGGTATTTATTGTCCTACATTTTATGAACACCCTGTATATTCAATTTTGAGATCATATTTGCCGACTCGAAATTTAATTTCGTTTTATTCCATTTTTATAAGAAAAGGTGAAATTGGTTTCGCATCAAATGATTACCACGAAGATCCTAAAAAAATGATATAAAATAAAACTGAAGTGAAACTCAAAAGAAATTTAAATTCCGTTTCTTTCATAATCCATTCTGAATTGAATTTTGAACTCAATGCAAAGCTTAGGGTATCACTTCTGCTTGAGTGATATGTCAAGAACTGTCCGTGAGTTCTTTTGAAGTAGTCTATCGTGAACGATGAATTTTCTGCTGTATTAAGCCTCGATGGGTGTTTTCGTTGTAAAAACAACACGGTCGGTCGCTGCTGGGCGCGATTCAACGAATAATGGGTTTTATGGTCGTCGGCAAAATCATTCGCCCCATTCGATCTTCAAGTCAATAGATCTTCATCTCTTATTCAGATGTTTCCTATTATGAATTCCTGGACGTAGGATGTTTTTCTTCATCCGTTTCTCAACATTTCTGCTGCATCAGCCTGAATAAATTTTTGATTAAGTAGGGAAGAATCAAAGGCTTCTTTTAAGATTATTTATTAAATTGCTTGAAACAATAAATTTGGATAATTTCATTATTGCATTATTTTGAAATGTTCTCTGTTCATTATCTATCAATTGCGACATGCTTATATGTTTCGGAGGATCCATTTTGTAAGACAATAATATTAAGCAAATTAATTTATTTGAACAAAGTTAGCTGCAGTTGCTGGTCTAATCGATTATTTACAATCTTTTCTCCTTGATGTCGTCAACTTGTATTCCATTCATGTTGATGGACTCGAAGGTTTCACAACATTTTTGGTACATGTCCACCAAAACAGCATTGAACTTCTGCAAAATGATAAACTTGAATCAATGCTCTGTATTAAACTTTGAAACCATTCTGATAAAACATCTAATAATATATTTGATTCTTTAGTTGGCTCTACAGAAAATAGTCTGAAGGAGCGAGGTCCGAAGAGCGCCGGGTGTCTTGACGGATCTTTGATACTTCCAGTCCTATTAATGATTCCGGTTCGTCTTCTTTATTGATGGTGATGGTCCAAACTTTGCTAACATTGATAAACACATCTTTGCAATATTGTTGATTATGAAAACAACCTTACACATCATATGCGTTTATCTATATGACAAATGGAAAGATATTGCGTGAAGCGTCGGTAATAAGCACGGTACTGTCTCTCTGGTTAAATTTTATTACTTTATCAATTGCAGCTTTGTTTGAATGTTATAGTCTTTACAAAATGTGAGTCTTACTGAGGAGTGGGCACATATTTTTCTTATGGGCTCTTGCGTTATACATTTGAGTTTTGGTTTGATATTATATTCCAGTTACGGTCCATTGTTCAGGTTTAATAATATCATCAGCTAACTGGATCACGGCTTTCTTAGTTTCTTTAGATAACGAAATAGACTTTAAAAATTATCTAAAGCTACAGATTATCGTTTTAATGGAATATGGAATATAATAGGGACGCATAACTTAATCTTCGCACATGTAATTTTAGACCATTTCACTAATCAACCTCTTTGCAAAAATCTTTGAAAGAATAATCTATGATAAGATCATTGTTTTTTTTGCATCATAATCTTGTTTAAACTGACTGTGTCAAGACGGATTTAGAAAAAATAAAAATACAGAGAAATGTTCGGTTCAAACCTGAGATAGGATAGTCTCAGCTCAAGATAAAGATAAAACAGTGATTCTTTTATTATTCGATTTGTATAAAGCTTTTGATATTTTGCTTTTGAAAAGAAATTGGGAGTACCTCAAGGCGCGTTATTAGGTCCTTTACTTTTCCTTGTCATAATAAGATATGCCAATAAACTTCCAAATACCCTCAGCTTTCCGTGCCGATGATGCTACTAGTGTAATGATTTCCTCCCAATCATCTGAGCGTGTTTTTTTTGTAAATGCCAATTTACTTAAATGATCTTAAGGCTTGGATGGACAAAACAAACTAATTGTTAAAGTTAGATAAACCAAACCAATGATTTTTTGTGGAAGACGATCATTTGACACACCTGATTTTCAATACGACAGTGTTAAGATTGACTTTACAGCACGTTCGAAACTGTTAGGAGTCACGATCCAATATGATTTGAAATGGGACCATCGTAAGAATAATGTGGCCGCGAGATTAACTAAAATAATTTTTATTTTTTCGAGACTTCAGCCATTTCTTTCAATCAAAATTTATCATAACGTATTCCTCTTGGGGAAACTGCTGTTTCCTCGCAACAACGTGTTTTTTCATCAGTTATTTAAACATCTGAGGTCTGGCGTGAGAAAAATCCTCGTAGATCATTCTTTACATACTTTCAGACGAATATTACGCCAGTAGGAAAGATAGTCCCAGTCTGCGAACTGGGTACTGCTCCAACCAGCCCTAAGGGCATGTAGATAGCGTTAATGCTTCCATGTCCACAATGGCGCAATAGGTTGGCGCGTCTGCACGGTGAGCAGAAGGTTCCTGGTTCGAACCCAGGCCGTGGAATTTTCTTTCCTATTTTCATCTACGTATTTTTTGTTTACGGAAATGGCTATTAGACGAGTTTTTGGACTTTCTTGTTTTGAACAAGTCAGTCATGGATTTGTTGAACTAAAAATTCTTGACATTTGGAAATTGAACTATTATCGTTTGAAGTGGCTGTTAAATTCATTTATTATAAATAGATCAAATGACTTTTTAATTTAAAAAAAAAACACGCAGTAGAAATATATTTTTGTAAAAAGCAAGATTTATTAATTTCTCAGCTGCATGTTATTTTAATACTCTTGCTAATGATTTTTTTATGTTGAGTTCAATTGATTGAATTTATAATGGAATTGAGATTTTTTCCCTTCAAAACAATGAAATCTTATTACATGCATAGGTTATAGGAAAAAAATATAAAATATATATTATTTATTAAGTAGCGGAAGAATGGAGCTACTTATTGATTTTGCAATGTCCGTCCGTCCCCTTCATAACTTCTGCATTTTTTGAGATAGAAGATTGAAATTCGGTATGTTGCTTACTATGAGCATGTGCACCTTCACTATTTAGTTTGATTTTGATTGGCCCACTAGGGTCGGAGTTTGGCGGTGGGAGTTAAAGGGGACCAAAAGGTCTGTAAAGTAGTGAAATTCGGTATGCAGATTATTCTAGGCAAAATCTGCATTACAAATTGTTCCAGTGGGGTCGGAGTTGTCAAAAATATAATTTCGTTTCTCAGTATTTCCGATCGAATGATATAACACATGCCATATGATTTCCAGGAAGCAGGGCCTGATTTCCAGGCTAAATTTTCTACCACGTAACATTCTAATGTTACTTTACTATTCGTGGATCCATTCTTCTTTGTTTTAGAATTATATTCTGGGGATCTACTAATGCTTATAATTTAACTAGGATCGTTAAGCTTCAGAAGTGGTTTCTCCGTACCCTTCTTAATATTCTTCAGCGGTTATCAGTTTCTCTATTTTGCGTATTCTGACTGTACAACAGATATATTTTCTTCGGCTCTGTTCCTTTATATATAAAATTCTCAATTCTTGACTTTCGGTCACTATTCCTTTAGTTATACACTGTAATAATAATAGACATAATTATCCGATTAGGAACGCTCAAGATATTTATTTTCCAATATCCCGCTTAAATTATAGAAATAGATGTATATCTTTTGTCAGTGTTAAGTACTGGGCGCAGGTGCCGCCCGAAATTCGTGCTTTGTCTCCATATTGTACTTTTCGCAAAACTTTAAAAAAATTTGTTTGTACTTAATACTGGATACTTTTAATGTATCCTATATGTTCTATTTTTGTTATCAGTACAGTATGTTTTTTCAGCATTTTTGCTCTATTGTTTTTTTATATTTATTATAAATTGCAACAATATTTTTTATATCTTATCATCAGTTACTTAGATGGAATTACTATGGATAATAATTATATTAGCTTTTTGTTTTTATATTTACATTGTATTATTTGCATTTTTGAATTATTTTAATTTCATATTAATTTTAGAATGCTATTGTTAAGGCCGTCTAAATTGTGCCCTCGACCTATCTTGACTTGCATTACTTTTTGCTTTTGTTTTATGATTGTCTTTTTTTTGTTGTTCTTATTGTTTACTGTTGTTAGTTTTTTTACTAACATTTTTTATTATTTTTTTCTCTTGTTATTTTTTTACTCCCCAGAGCCTCACTCGTCGGTCTTTGACCATTCTGGTTCTGGAGGGCGTCGTTGTATTTTTCCTAACCAATTTAAATAAATAAATGAATAAATATGTTGCCGTAGTTCTAAAGACCAAGTGACTGCCACCTCCACAACTCCGATCCTATTGGGACAATTTAACCTAAACTTCATAGTAATGTAGATCTTGCCAGAGGAATCTGCATACCGAATTTCACTCCTTTACATATCTAAACCCACGTAGACCTTTTGGTCCCCTTTAACTCCCACTCCCGAAACTGACTCCAGTTGGCCAATCAAAAACCAAACTAAATAATGAAAGTGGACATGCCCATAGTAAGCTATATTCCGAATTTCAAGCTTCTATCTCAATAAATGCAAGGAACAGACGGACATTATAAAACCAATAAATAATTTTACATAGGAAGCTTTGATTGATTTTGGCCAGCAATGAACTGAGGGTTATTTTTTTGCCTTTGATATCGAAGGGTGAAAATAGAATTAGAAAATTAGCAAGCGTTCGAACGCTAGAGCACCAACGGACAGACAGACGCAGATTATGAAGTACCTATCTGTACTATTAAGCGCCTGATGAAGAATCTTCTGAGGAAATTCTAACATTGAAAAGAATCACAGCAAAATGAAGGGCAAATGATTATTTGGCTAAAAACAAGCTGTTTTGGTGAAGACAATTCACACGTTAAAAATCCTAGCATTTTCAGGGGAAATTGCTTCCATTTCATCAAGCAAAAAAAAATTCTGGGTATTTTTTTTAATAATAAAAACGAATGGCAGTGCTGTTGTCGACATTCTATTATAATAAAAAAAATAATAAAAAACTTTGAGGCTGCTTTTTTGCTGAGGTTTATCTATCACATATTAAGAAGCAACATTATATGGCTACTGTTATTATCTCAAGAAGAGACGAACGCATTGCAGTGAAGCATCCTCTAAAGACGCAAGGAGGAGCTTTTTCAGTGCAGTTTTTATATAAATTTATTTTTAAATTATTTAATTTAAATTTTCTGCTAAATCTGTCAGCTTGCATATAGCTTCATCGAATATAACTCTGGAGTGGTTCCATTTATTGAAAAGCTTGAATGTTCTTGTCTGAATCGTTCTTAAGTAAACATCTTTAGCTCGTCTGTTTCCCGTTTCTTTATTTTTATTTTTAAAGAGAAAAACGACATTCTATGAGGAGAGTTGAACTCAGTCTTGTTTTTCTTTGTGGGATAGCGCTTATGTCATCAACTAAAGGGTGTCGGTAGAAAACTGGAAGGGAGGATGCCTCGGCTCAATAGGGTTTCCCTCTCTGTTTGATTCGCTTTTGCACAATCTCTTTTATTCACTCTTTCTGGTGGATGGTGACATGGATTCGGCGTGCAATGAAAAGGATCGAACGCAATTAATGTGCGCATGCGTCGTTGCAACTGCCACCCCTTGTTTGAACGCGCCGTTCATTTGAGGGAATATTAACGAAGACATCTCCTTGGCAACCATTGGAAACCGTTTTTCCAGTTAGTTATAATCGAATTTGTGTTCCCTAGCTTTCTCGGTCATTCTATTTGTCTTCACCCTCTTGCGGTGAAACCGAGAACTCAGCTCTGCGTCTTAATTTGGCTGACAATGTGGCTGACAAATATGGACGACCTCACTCTCTCTCTCTCTCTCTCTCTTTTACTCTTTCTCTGCAATCCCTCTGACACACACAAGAGTTACTTATCAATAAAAACATGATGTGGTTGGGGTTTTCGGATTATTCAATGACTTATTTCTGTACAAACCAAGCACACCATAGACCTTTTCTGTTTTTGTTGCATTATCCATTAATAAAAAACAAAACTTTTTTCTGGAGAAAAATCTGTTACTTCACGCGCTATAATAATTTTTGTTTACAAGGTTGCTATGGAAACGAAACTTTTGCCCAACTAATTCACAAGAATCGCTAGTGTTGTTGATAAATATTTTTTAAACTAAAGATGTTCAATATTTTTGGGACTGTCGCCTAGATGTTTGTTTATACTCTTCACTTATTATTTTAATGAGCTGTAATCGGCTGGAATACCTTAAAGAAAAAAAATCGTATGAAACCACTTTAAACAAACTTTCGAAATTCAAATACTGAAATAGTCTAAGTGACAAAATTATTTTATTCATCTTTTTTTCTTTGAAAATACACTGAAGTGCCAAAAGTCTTGGGATACCTATTCGATATCATGTAGGATCTCCTTTTGCCTGGCCAAGTGCAGCAACTCGACATGGCATGGATTTTAATAGCTGGCAGAAGTCCTCTGAAGAGATCTTCAGCCATGCAGTATCGAATGGATCGTTCGATAATATCCAAATATTTTCGATGGGGTCTGCGGTCGGGTGGCCAATTCATTCGTTGGATGGTTCAGAATCTCTTCAAACCAATCGCGAGTAATATTGGCCCGGTGTATGGCGCATTGTCCTATGAACATCATTGTTAGTAGGGTACATGAAGGCCATGAAGAGCTGCAAATGTTTACCAAGCATTGGACTTAACGATTCCCAGTTAATGGTAGGACCAATTTGATCAGAGGACCCAAACTCTGCCTTGTAAACACGAGCCATCGTCAGTTTTCACAATGTCTTCCTGGCAACTTGGATGCATGGTCTCATAGGGTTCTGCGTCACCCCTGAATTCTACCGTCAGCTTGCACTTGAATGAATATGACATAAAATTAATGAGAGTCGAAATTGGTTCGAGGTACGTGGTTTACTGGTACCGTTATGGTCCATTGGAAACTTTCAATGCTAAGATATGGCATGTAATATATCACACACGAATTAAATCCCACGGAAAGCAGATGACGAAGTGTTTTTTTTTTTTTTTGAGACATCTACATCAGATGCTTTCCATGCCGCGTGTAAGAATTTTGCATTTCTGAAGCGACTTGAATAGGCTATTTTTTTCAATATTCAGTCCTATCTTAAGATTTTCACTTTAGGTGCATCTGTTTAGCACGATGCCTCCCCAAACCACCATAACTCCACTATCGCCATACTGGACCTTTCCTTTGACGTTATTGGGATGATTATAACTGGTTCCACCTTCAAATAGTGGCTTGACTTCGTACCACTTAAAATGCATTTTTAAATAAGCACCTCAATTTTAAGCACAGTTTTATATCGAATAGCCATTACATTGTGACCAATTTGAATCGTGACTCATATTATCCATCAAGCTAAGGTCCAATGAATATGTTCACGAGCCCATATGTCACGAGTCCAATGTGGCTGTTAATTGACGCATTGAGGTGTGTCTGTTACGAAGGACCATTCTGTTCAGATGTCGCTGGCCGCGAGCATTTAGCAGCCGTAACCGGCCACTGCGCTGTCGTGATGGGAGGTAATGCTGGAAGTAAATGAAGTACCCTCTATACACTGTGGATCGAGGAATGTTGAATGCCCGCACCACTTCAGAAATAGATTGTCCCATGCGTCTAGTTCCAATTTTGTAATTTCGTCGTGTAGCCATAATCACGTTATAAGACATTTCAGACGACTGCTAATAGTATAATTGACACCTTTTACGCGATGTAAGGGGCACTGAAATGCCAGAAGTCTTGGAATGGTCGTAAGCAAATTTTCAGGTGTCGCGTGGGTCCTGATGTGATCCGAAATGTGTCAGTACTCTTCTGCATGTGTACCATTTCTCACCTTCAGAACGTCTACACGCTCTTCAATTTCGCGTCATGTTTTTTGCAACATTTCTCGTGTAAGCCTTCTTCTCAATATGCTCAGAACAAGTACTGTATATGGGTTGCAAACACTCTTGTCCTTGAAGTGTAGACTTGGAAAGGCTTCGTTGAAATACTTTCTGCATAGCTTAAACAGTCTCTTTACTGTCGGGTGGACGCCCTGTTTGCGGAAGGGAGCTCACACTCCCCATCTCCTTACACTTTTGTAATTTAGTGGTCATTGTCTATATTCCCTCCTAAAATTACGCTGTATAGTATAGAGTTATACTTTCACAAAAACTCATCGGTATCATGAAACTTATCGGCCTGATATAGGGTTTACCGTTAAATAAACCAATTTTCGCCTTAATTGGTTTTACTCGTACTTCTATTGTAATTTTGCTAGCTTATCTTGGAGCTACTTATTGGTTTTATAAAGTCCGCCTGTCCCCTGCATTTTTGAGGTATAAGGTTGAAATTCAGAATGTAGCTTACTATGAGCATATCCACCTTCACTATTTAGTTTGGTTTTGATTGGCTTACTGGGGTCGGAGTTTCGGGGATCAGAGTTAGAGGGGACCAGAAAGTCTACGTATGTTTAGACATGTAAAGGAGTGAAATTCGATATGCAGTTTCCTCTAGGCAAGATCTACATTACTATGATATTTGGGCCAAATTGTCCCAATAGAATCGTAGTTGCGGGGGTGGCAGTCACTTGGCCTTTAGTACTATGGCAACATATAGCATGTGATATATCATTCGATCGGAAATGATGAGAAACGAAAGACGATAGAGCTCTTTTACATTTTCTAGAAAATCAATTTAAAAAGTGCAGATAAAGAGGTATAAATAGACGATCTCAGGGCGGGTTAATTTCTTGTTTGGATTATCAGTTGTAGATATTTGTAGATCACGGACAAACATTAAATTAAAATATACACTTTTAATGCTTCTTTGCTTATGTTCGCGAGTTGGGTTGCTGCTGTCAATTGTTGACCTAAAATAATGATTTATGGAGATTCGGTCGATTTGCCTCACTGCTGAGTGTTTTTATGAATTATTTTTGAAAAACGTAAGTGGACAAGAGTCAAAATTTACAAATTATCGAACGTCTGAAACTGAGTTTATGGAGATTTTGATCATTTTGCGACACTTAACCATTGTTTATGAACAGAGCATTTATTATTACGGCTTTATTTTGAAAATAATAAAAAAATGAATGAATTTCTAATATTTTATTTTAGTCTTGCGGTTGATGTTAATATAATACTAAACTACTTTTGGAGCAGTTTTTGTGGCCCCCGGCGCCAATTTCAGCATCATTCATCAGGGTTCCTAAATGATCACATGGCACAGCCGCTTAATATGGCAGGTTGTGGGACGCTCCAATTAAATTAAATTTGTCACTAATCCGTTTCTGTGATTTTTAAAAATGGGGCGACGTCGGCAAGGGAGGATAATTGGATAAAATTTGGGGGAAGGATAATTTTTAAATTCTTTTTTTTTTTTCAATTGATGGAGAGAAATTTTTTTATTAAAAAAAAAAAAAGAAAAGAAAAGGAAAAAATCAAATCCAAACAAACTAGATGTTGGTCATCAACTTCCATTCTCTTCTTTTTTATATATATGTACTCAGAGTGACTTTGAGTGCGTTATACGGAGGGCTATAGGGAGGATGGGCTGACCCCGTGCTGAGCACCACGCGTGCGCAGAAAGTCATAGCGCGGCGCGTGTTCTTTGGCTCCCGAATTTTTACTCCCGAATTAGCTGTCCAATCCAATTAGGAAATTTTAATTCCGGGTTACGTTTATATCCCGTTTGATATGATTGTTATAAATTGGGAAGAAGTCGGGTATAAATTTTGATTAGGCGGTGGAGTCAGCGACGAGAAGGGGAATTTATGGTCCCCAAGGAAGAAGGTTTTATATCCCCTTCTCTCTCTCTCTCTCTCTCTCTCTCTCTCTCTCTCTCTCTCTCTCCCAAGTCTTCCTCACTCTTTCTATAAATTTAGACTGATCTCCTAGTTGTTCCAGGAAAGTCAAAAAGCATGAAGCCATCAAAGTATAAACATTAAGTTTATTATTATTAATAATGATTTGCATTACGTTATTAATTTTTAATATTTTCGTGTTTACTTCGGTTACCGCCATTCAGAGATATTACATGACGGCTTCATTGGATTACACAAATAGATAGCAATGCAATCCTCGTGTTCTATGAAGGAATCAATATTCTGTAAATTCAACTTGGCAGGAGTCTAAGGACGTTTTCATACTATTTGGCTCACTCAACTGACTTCGCAAATGATCTTCAGACACTTTGCACATGTGTTTGCCAAAATAGTTATGCACAAAGTATTTAGAATATTTAAAACGAGAATCGCTCCAAAAAAAATGACTTAGTTTCGAATCTGCAGTCCAAAGCATTGAATCATGATAAGTTTTTAGATGCAACAAACAAACAAATAAATATTTTATACAGTACATAAACCTTTTATTTATTTATCAATGGACGAGTCTACAGAATCAGGTATCTTGGTAATACTGAATAAGGGCTTATAATAACTGAGATATGAAATATAAGCACTGGTATCGAGTCTCTCGATATGTCGAGCAACAAAGCGTCTATGCTTAAATTGTGCCTCCTTATTCGTGTCTGTACTCACAATCGAATATGGAACCACAAACACGGCACGTGCAAGCTTGTCGCAGTATCTAAAATCACAAAATTATGTATTTTGTATGACGAAAAATTAAAATTATTGGATGATCAAAAAAATTACGCTTTTTTGGGTCGGAACGTTATTGTTAACTCTTTATCTGTAGAAATAAATTAAGCACTTCAAAGCACATAGAAATTCAACAAGCGCATAAATTATAAATAAGACGAAGACTTCAAAAAGCGTCAAAAGATCTAAATGTTTCAAAATAATAAATTATGAATTACACTGAGTGGCCAGTTTATTAGGAACAGCCATGTCTATGCAAATCCGTTGGCATAGCAATTACTACGTATCAGTTGGTCACGTGAAAGTCGGTACCAATATAAAGCGAGAATGTGGTTTGAACGTCACCATAGGGAAAACAAAGGATCTGAGCGATTTCGAGCGCGGGATGATAGTTGGTGCCCTGCGAAGTGGACTAAGTATTTACGAAACCGCACGTCTTTTAGGCTTTTCCCGAACAACCAAAAAACAGCTAACCAGAGTCAAGCCTGTGGTCGCAAACGACTCGTCGATCCAAGGGGTGAGCGTAAGATGAGAATACTTGTTCGTGCGAATAGAAACGTCAAGACTCGTCAACTAACTGTGGAGTACAACATTGGACCGCAGAAATAATATCTCTGAACGCACTACACGCCGTATATTGACAAGGATGGGCTACAACAGCGACGGCTAGTCCGGGTACCTTTGATCTCCATCCAAAACCACAAAAAACGTCTCCGATTTGCCCGTGATCACCAACACTGGACCGTTGGCGACTGGAGGAAGGTCTGTTGGCCAGATAAATTCCGTTTCCTATTCCATCATGCAGATGGCCGACGCAGAATTTGGAGACAACAGCACGAAGCGATGGACCTATCCTGTCTGGTTTCCACTGTTCAGGCTGGTGGAGGCTCTGTAATGGTCTGGGGAATGTTTTCCTGGCATACATTTGGTCCGCTGATACCAGTAGAACAACGCCTTAATGTTCAGGTCTATCTGAACATTCTTGCCGACCACGTTCATCCCTTCATGGGAAGGGTACTTCCAGCAGGACAATGCTCCGTGTCACAAAGCTCGTATCGTCATGGAATGGTTCCAGGAGCAAGATAATGAATTCAACTTACTCCTCTGGCCACCACAGTCCCCGAATTTGAACCCAATCGAACATCTTTGGGATGAGCTGGATTCGAGGCATGGATCCACCACCATCCAATAAGCATCAACTGGGGGCAGCTATTGCATCTGCATGGACAAACATCACGGAACAGTGCTTCCAGCGGCTAATTGAATCCATGCCACGGCGAATTCGTGCTGTTATAGCTGCTGGGGGTGGCGCAATACAGTATTAGAGGGGTGTTCTTAATAAACTGCCCACTCAGTGTAAATTGTGAGCAATAAAATATATTTATTGTAATGAAAAAGAGTTTATTCAAATACACTAGTATTTATTAGTCTTCATTCAAAACGCTGAAAGCACAACGTTAGGCCATTATACGAATTGACTAGGTAAGATAGCGAAGTGGTATATAAAGATCCCAGAGATATTTTTCGTTCAGTAATTCAAATCTAGCAGCAGTCTACGATTCTGCGTGGATCTCAAACCGCCGCGATTTCTACAGGAATTTTTAATTCAGGGAACGCGTAGAATTCTCATATCCAAGTCAAGAGAGTAGGTAGGGATGAACGTGGAAACCAGACAGGATGGATCCATGTACAGACTTTTTAAAGTCTTAAAATAAAGTACTTATCATTATATTACGTTTTTTGCTTGAATTTTTCTAAAGCCTGCAAGGGTATGTAATTTTTTTTATTATTAGGAAATCCTTAATTACAATCGAGATGTGTGCTGACACATTCCCATGGTAGAACAACCAGTCTCTTTTCTTTTCTACATATGAGACTGTGCGCCATATTTTCGTCTACGTATGTTTTCTAGGAACCTTTTCAGAGTTGTACACGATGTCGGTCGATCCGAATATTTTTCATCTTCCATAGGTTACCGGCCATCACTGAAAGGCTTACACCAATCTTGTCTGGTTAAAGTTTGCTTACAAAACTCCTATCATTCAGTGAGTTTCAGTTGTAGTTTTGTTGAGTTGAAGCAAAATTTAACGTAGATTCTTACTTTTTTAACTTCTGCCATTTCGAAACTCGAAAGCACATGGACTTATAAAGATGTCAGTTGGTATAAATTTTGGGGTATAACCCCGATTAGTAGCTTAGAGTATAAATGAAAGTTTTATGCTATATCCTTAAAAAGGTGTCAGCTCATTGTTTTTTCTAAAGAAGACAGTAAATGGAGAACCCTGGCTTGCTAAGTGGCTAATGCCTCAACACCAAGAATGTGAGTCAGTTTTATACGAGATGAAGCCTCGTTTCGAAATTATCCTGATGGAAATCTCCTTCTCAGCTGGCATATGTTGGTCATGACTCTTCGAATTTTTTTGACAGAGCTTTTGACAGAGCTTTTCGTAAATGGTAATTTTATCTGTGAATGGTAAAAGATATGAAACAAATATCATAATTGGTATCTGCCGTGTGAAAAAGGATATGCCTATGACAGGGTGATTATAAAATCCTTATACGAGTATACTCGTAGTAATAAAATCCGAAAGAATCAGGTAATGCGAAAGAATGCTAACAAAAGTTTAACGTGTGGTTAGGGATAAAGAGGACAAGGTCTACAGAATCTTCATGGAACCTTTTTGGAGCCACGGTTGGTTTCTGATGAAATTATGGGCACTTGAGTTCCAACAGGATAAAGTATCAATCCATTTTACCACAATATGCCACGTTTTTTTCCGGTAGAATGATTGGTCGTTGCTCTTCAAATCTTTGGACCCCTCGCGCTGACCAGACCTGAACTTCTTTAGACTTTTTTGTCTGGGAGTTTACCAAGTCTAAGGATTACTAAACTTCTGCGCTGGGGGGCTATGCACGATTGTACGATTTCTTATCAGATTATTGCTTATTGTGCAATAAACTATGCTTTTGTAATAAATGTATAGAGGCTTTATAATCATCCTATAGAATTTCTGTAAGTTACTGATATAAACTTAAAGACATTCCATGCAAAACCATCTAAGCTGCATTTTAAGAGTCACTTAGAAAATCTGTTTTTCTAATAAAATTAATTTTATGATTTCGACGAAATTTGAAATAATGCACTTTCCTCAAATAGATGATGAAAGTCTGATAGGATTACATTGAAATAATTATTTCGCAATATTTCGAGAGAAAACAGGAAGCCCGTTGTGCTGAAGATTCGAGGAAGCGACGTTTGTTATGCGGGTGGCTTTTGATGGCGGGGGATCGAACCAAGAAATCTCGTCCGATGTCGACGTAATTTGCCATTAGACTGTGGGCGATCCCATAGAAAAGGATAGAACGAACGAAGAATCTTTTTTTTTTAACACACATATACACACATACACACACACATCACATTTCCCCTTCTTCTTCCTCGTCCTCTTTCTCATCGTCAACGGATGCGGCACTGACCATTTGTCCAGTCGCGGGCTCTATTGGATTAGTCGGGGGCCTAATCCGATTGAGTCGATCTCATGAACGCAACCGAATGGAATGATGGGATAGAAGCAGACGATCGGACGGCGAGAGCCAAACGAATTGAGAGAGAGAGATGTTGGAAAAAATTTCTCCTCACTGACCATCTTCGTTCCCTTAACATCAGCCGCGATGTTCTCGACTTTCTATCCTTGGGTTTTCCTATTGAGTTCTTCTTATCAATCATGATTACAGCTCCCTCTTTTTCCTCTCTCTCTCGTGTTTTTTAAACTTTTTTTATCCTGAAAGAGCGAAAATGTGATAAATTCTTTTCATAAGCGCAAAATCGACGTCATATCTTTCTCCTGTCCCCTTTGCTTTCTCGATCTCGAAACAAGTAATAAAGCTGAAGACATTTGGAAATTGTTTTAAAGCGAAAAAATTTTTTTTGAAAGGAAGCAAAGTTCCTTATGCAGTATGTCATTTTTTTTTCTCTTTTGCTATTAATATCTTTTAAAAGAAATCCTGTAATGCTAGCGAACAAAAAAATGTAACGAGTTTGAAACTCTTTGGAGTTACAGAGAGAGAGAGAGAGTAACGCCAAATCAGTTCATAAGAGTTTGTTTTTTAATATTTGTGAGTAATGGCCATATCACGACTGCTATTTTCCAATGAGTATACAATTGAGATAAGGAACACTTAGTTACAACACTGATAGCTTGTCTTTTATGAGGAGGAATTTTTTTTTTTTTTTTTGCATCATAAGAGCCAATAGATTTTTTGTGTATTCTACTACACTATTTGTTGAAATTTGCAGTAAAACATTTTCTTTGAGCCGTATTGCCTGTTTTAACAATTGCTGTGATTTGCTTTCTGAGGATCGTAATGCTGATCAAACCTGATAATATTTTAAGTGCAAGAACTGTATTCATTCCTTTTGCGCAAGAGTTGATGAAAATTTCTGAAGGAATTCTGTCACCAATGAAAATAAAAATCCACTTAATATTTTAGCAATTCTAAGCTATAGAAATTTTTAAGATTTTCGAAAATTTAAAATGGCTTTATATGGGTTGAATGCTTGTTTATGACATTTCAAAAGTTTAAGATACTGTCAAAGTTCTATCCATGGACTGATTTCCAAATATCACCAAAGAATTGACTTGAAATTAAAATTCTTGCTTGCTCTAAACCAATATGCAATCTCTACTAGACCTACGATTGATATTCTTTTTCACAGATGGGACTGTAATCGACAGAAATCGAAGAGGGGTACACGAACGTTTAAAAAGGGGAATATCTCGAGAAATACACGTGGGATCAAAACAAGCACAATTTATTTAGAATAATACTGAAATCTCACAATAAGTCAGTTCCTTCTTTGAAGATGAGGTAGGGAGCGTATGGTATGTAAATTAGAATCAACCTGTCACATTTTCAGTCATGGACAGTTTTAAAGTTAAAACAAGAGCTGATTAAATGAGGAGGAAGCTCAAAAAGGAAAAAAATGAACTTGATTTAAAGGTAAACTACTTTGTTAGCAGGGTTGTGGAGAGCTGGGCTCGGCTTCCGAACGCGACTTTTGTTTTTTCCCAAACCACTTTTGCCAATTACGCCACAAAAGACTTTTATCGCTAAAATCTGGCGTAGCTTTCTACGACCCAACAGTTCTCTACGTTCACGTGGTCAATTTCATAATTTATCTTTCATAATTTGACCCGTATTTGTATTTGTTTGGGATGCAGATTTCAATATTTTAGAACCTTTTTAAATTTAGGGACCCTATCCAGTTACACAGGAACATCGATTGAAGACCACAGTCTAGTATTGTCGCTAAAAAAATAAAAAAAACGGTACAAAAATGGATAACAGTGTTGGGTAAAATCAGAGTCAACGTCATGTCAACAAATCTCAAAGTTTGATTGGTTTAAAATAAGCGTTTAAAAATTTTGGAAAAAAAACAACAAAACAACTTCCTTATATGTGTGTGTGGCAATTTTCTGCAGCCAGCTCTCCCGAAACAGCAAATAGCAGAAGCAAATGAAATTAATACTTACTTAGAGGATACCATAAACCGTGCCCTGACATATTTTTATGTCAATTGATTAAGACTTTTTAGAGGTATTAATTTTTTTCTAAAAACGAAGAAATTGTTGTGGCATTCATACAAGCAAACGAAAGTCAATCAATTAGTCATGTACGGACGCCTCGCATTATTGAGACGAATAACGTTTGTAAATAAATTGTTTGGCTGTAATGAGCCATTTTGGAGTTAAAAGTTTGTTTGTTTGTTTTTTGTCTAGCTCCCCCTCCTCTTCCAAGACAGGGAAATTTTTATTTTTTTTTTGGTCATGATAAATTTCATTTTTTTAAAATAAAGTTTGTTAAATAATTAATCGTTATTTAGATTTGTTGGTTAAATCTGTTTCATCATTTAAAGTAATGATATGATATTTTCCATGTAATAAAATGTACAGATGGAATGTACTTAAATTCGATGACTTTTTGTAAACCCAAAGGCTTTTCTAGAAGAAGTTTACGCAGATATTGACATCCAAAGATGACTGTTGACAATTCAACGTTAGGATCTACAAAAAGTGAGTTTTGAGCGGTCAAATGTACTTTCATCGAACTTAAGTACATTCTGTATGTACATTTTATTACATGGAAAATATAGCATTACCTTATAATAATTCTACTTTCCATTTTTCACTGGCCCACCAGGTGGCCGAGAGGGCTAGGGCGTAGGCTTTCTAGTTTTCGAGTCCGCCTGGTCGTGGGTTCGAATCCCGCCATGGGCATGGATGTTTGTGTTTGTTCCGGGCTGCGTACAGATATAACTTGTGTAAAAGGCGCAAAATGACCTTAGTAGTCGACGCCTAAATTTCTAGAACCCCCCCCCATTTTTCACTGTTTCCCGCTATTAAAGTTTATTTGCTTATTAAACTTTTTCAATGTTTGTATTAATAAAAATTGGTTCCGCTATCTCTTGTGTAAAGCTAAAGGCGAGCGTCAAAAAACACCTGCGGCAGCGGAAAGAGACGCCATGGTGTGTGAAATCTGCGTCGAAACGCAAGCGTCTTGCCGCTTGAAAATAGACGCTTGGTGTAGGCGCTTTCGCGGAACGAAAAGCGCGTCATATTGTCTCGAGAAGCCGCTGAGAGATAGAACATATTCTATTTCTCCAGAGAGCCGCTTGCTCGTCATTGGTTGATTCGGGTAGTTTAGGGCTCCAGAGGCATGGATTCTCTTCATATGTCTATCAACCTTTCTTTCATGCCTCTGGACCATTTTTCCTCACTTATAGTCATGTTTTTGTCGTTGTCTTTCTCCTCGAGAACAGCAGGCAGGCAGCAGGTGAGAGAAGCGGCGGATCGAGAGGCGGTTTTTTGGCATGTTTTGCAGCTTGACTACGTCACTTCCTGTTCTCGTCGCGTGCTTTTCTATTTCCAGTGTTTCGCCGCCGCGGCTTAATTTATTTTTTGGCGCATGCGCATTACATAAAGACGCGTGACGCGAGCGGCAAAAAACGCTCGTGTAGAGAGTCCTTAAGAAAACCAATCACCCCCATTTCTTGAATAAATTGCTCCCACTCGAGGCTCCTAAAAAGTTTCCGCTCCACTGTACCATTCCAATATATTTACACCAGGTATTAGCGATAATCAATTCTGCTGTGACGTAATTGTCAAAAGTAGTTTGAGGAAAAAAGTCGGTCCCGCACCTGTTCTCAACAAGTCATGTGTTTTGACTGCAATTGAAATGAATTTCTAAAATAAATTTGTAATAAAAAATTGACCATTTGTAATAGCTATTGCTTTCTAAAATTAAAAACTGATAGACTAAACATTCGTATGGAATTACTAAATTATGTAGCCGAGTAAAATGATGTTCAAAAAAGAGCTGCGAATTTTCCGAAGAAAATCCACGTGGCACTTAAAATATTTTTTTAACAATTTTCATTTGGTATTGAATTTCTATAAATCTTTAAAAATCGATCCCCATCCTCATAACTATAAAAATTCAATAATTATATCTGCCGTTTTCCCCATAGGTTAACATTAAAAATGGCTACCCTAGGGTGCATAGTACAATCACGCCATCTGGTGTCTTCCGTGAGAAATGATCTAGTTGGTTGAAAAAGCTACTCGATACTTTAAGTTGAACGAAATCAGGATGTTGATTAAAATGTAAAAAGTGTAATCTATGAAGCCTTTTAATGCTATTAATCCTTCTGTTTGTCTTGCGCCAATTGGATAGCACCAAAGTGGTATAAAGTCGTCGCTGATAATAGGCTGTGTTCTTGGTATCAAATGATTTTAAAATGAAATGTTAAAGGATTGTTGATAGGTGTGGTAACAGTGCTGAATATAGAAATACCGGCTGCACCTTTTTCAAGTCAATTTTTGCAGGGTTTTTTTTTTTTTTTTTTTTTTTTTTTTTTTTTAACAGCCGCCAACAAAATTGTACGTCATACATTTGTTAAGCGCATTCCCAGAGCGACTATAAATTAGCTGTTTACACATGAGGAGATTCAATTTAAAGAGGGAAAAAATTACTTTTGATATCGCAATTTAAAAATGCATTAAGTGCATGTGTTTTCCTTTCCTAATCGATGTCAATAGGAGTTTTCTATGTGACGGAGTGTGATGAATAAAGCGGTCGATGCGCAAAGCGCGGTGGACTTGATGGTGCCTGCGTGGCCCATCGTTGTCTCCCGGCATTAGACTCCCATAGGACAGCAAGTGGTGGCGATGGGCCATGATAGCCTGGGAGAAATTGACTCGTAACGCCACAAAACGCATCCATATTTTCTGTTTTGGTCGAAGTGGCGGTCGAAAAGAGGGGGAAGGCACCGACTAGACGGAATAGCATCGTTTCGAAAATTATTCCTTCGGCTCTGCGGCTCGCTTTTGCTTACAAGTGAAGGGCCTTCCCTTCCTATCGGTCGCTGCCTATAAACCATAAATCACGTGGCACAATGAAGATGGATGGTGCGAGCGGGCCCGAGCACTGAGACGCAATTTCATTTCGGGAAAAAGTCCGTGCGCGTTTTGCCCCATAGAACGTCGGCCATAACTCTGAACGCGTGTAAAGCCCCCATCGCCTGGCCAATGGGCAATGTCACTCGAGCTCGAGCGCACGATTGACAAAACGACCCGAAATTGTCTTAACACTAAGTACTCAATGATATAATCGAAAGAAATTTAATAATGATTCAACTGGCTGACCACGAAGCACTCAATATGGATTCAAATTTCACTTGTCCAAGAAGAACTATCCAAAAATAACCATATTTATTTAATAAATTCATGACCCTCTAGTCGAGATTCCAAATACATTCTCACGTGACAACTGTGCTTATTGAGCTAATCAAACGATTAAATTTAGCGGACACCCATATTCTCGGAGTTGAAATTGAAATTTGCCTTACAAAGCTCGAGTTCCAAGCAAATTCAATTGATTTCAAAACCAATTTCGTAAATGTGAAAAATCTTTTCGCATCCGAGTATGGGTTTGAATTTATGTTTCCCCTTGTCTTCTAACCCCTTTTCTCACACTCCCCCATATTCTATCAAGTGGATACTCTTCACATTGAAATATTTGTTTTAATGTAAACGCGCGATATGTTGTATATAAGAGCAGTGAACCTTGAAATATTTCATTCAAATGACTCTCCGTGTAGAGACAATGAATGAGAGAGGAGGGTTACTTATATATATAAAAATATATATGTGTGTGTAATATATTGGAGGTTGTTGAGATAAGGGTAGCATGAGGGCGAGGGGTTTGACAGGGTTCTTGTTTGCTTCCGTTGTTATGATCTGTTTGGGGAAAGCAGCAGACAATTGGGTTACAATGATCGGCCCAGTGCATCGAATCAGTGCGCCAAATTTTCACTCGTATCTCGCCAGCAATTGGATTTGCTTCGTGTCACCGAGGAGACGATGTCGCTCCACCAAACCCCCCACCCATAACCCCCATATTCCTCTTCTCTTCTCTTCTCTTGTTCCTTTATTACCTTCCTTCTTCTCACATCCTCGCTTCTGCCTAAAATTTCCAGCTTTCACATTCTGTTGTTGGAAGCTATTCAAAAAGTATGCATATTACTAATAATATGTATGCTTCCTTTACAGTTGTAAAATTTCTCTACTAAATACACAACTGCTTGGGAACATTCAGTCTTTGCAGTTTCTTTATTCCGCAATCAGTTTAATTAAAAATTCAATTACAAACAGTCTCGTTTCTAACATCTCGTCCATCTTAACAGATTTCACGTTATGAACGCCATGCTATTCCACGCATAAACGCGGGAAACTTCTTATTTTACTTTATGAACAGATTACTGTACTGAAAGTAATTCTTGTTAGTTCAAAACTCTTTTAATGACAACATGCAACTACATACTTATATGAGATAATTTTTGTTTACAACATTGTACTATTTAAACTAATCTCCACCATTGGCGAACGCGCTTGTCAAATCTACTTATGAGGCACTTGATGGTTAGTCTTCAGCATTCGTTTTGCCTTCGCACATTAGTCTCACCAATTATCGCCTCTCCATAAGGACGTCTGAGCCTTTCGGGGATACTGGCAGCAGTATATAAATTGCATTCTTTGGACAAGAATTCGATGAATACTCCTTTTAATGAGGTATAATAATACAGAAAATAAGTGTCATGGAGTAAAAATTCCTCTATCTGGTGATGTGAGGTATCACATTTGAGTTACTCTATGTATATGAAGATGAATGTTTGTTTGTTTGTGTTTGTTTCTTATGCAAATCTACAGTTTTATTCCGATCTTAATGAAATTTTGCACACTAGATCTTCAAAGCAAGAGGAAGATCACTCTCTACATGAGATTTCAAAAAAAATAATTATTATCGATAATAATTGAATATCGATTATTATCGATAACTACAGACCTGCCAACTTTTTCTGGAGGAAAACCGGGTGATAGTAAATTTTTGTAGGATAAAATATACATATCGATAACATAATTAATTGTTACAAAAATTGTGCACTGAAATTTTACTTTTGGACTTAATTTTACACTATATGGAACCCGTCAAAATTTGACGGCAAACAACTGTGTGGTTTCAAAAAAAATCCTCTCCACAAAGACGTCACAATCAAGAAACCAACGCCACCTAAAATACAAAGCCTGGTCACTGCGTCATTATACTCTGTCCAATCAACGCCACCTAAAAAACAAAGCCTGGTCACTGCGTCATCACACCTGGGCCAACACCACCTAGACTGTCTAGGTGGTGTTGCCCGGGCTGACAATTCAACTTTCATTGTCAGCCCTGGTTTGATGACGCAGTCCACAGGCAGTGAGAAGGCTTTGTTTTTTAGGTGGCGTTGGTCCAACGAAGGTTGGAGTGGGCGTGCCCAGTTAAACTTCCTATTTCAATTGTTAGACATTCTTGATTCTACTTTGGCAACAATGTCTAACAATTGAAATAGGAAGTTTAATTGGACACGCTCACTCCAACTTTCGTTGGATAGAGTATAGCATTGATGATCAATTTACGACAATTACAACAATTAACGACGATAACAATGATCAATGTGCATGCGCAGAAGGGCCGATTCTGCTCTTTAAAAAGTGCTTTGCGTTTTAATATATAGGATTAGGATGTCACAATTACATATTGTACATAGTCGAAATAATTAAGGGAGTAAGATACATGGTACTGTAAGTAAGTTGCTGGTGCATCATAGGGAGAGAAGGGAAAATTTTAGGGGTTCTTTTACGAGAGTACTATTCGCCGGGAGAATTTTACGATCCGCCGGGTGACCGGGTGAGATTGTCAAAATCCGGGTGACACCCGGTGAATCCGGGTGAGTTGGCAGGTCTGTAACTAGATAGATCCCGTCAAAATTTGACGGTAAACAACCCATCCCTGTTTTTGCCTATATTGTTATTCGTTGTCATCGTTGCTAATTGTTTATGTAATTGTTGTTGATCTGATAATCAGTGGTAGCAAAGTTGTTGATTGTGACATCATTGTGGAGAGGATTGTTTGATTTGACTACGTATGCATTTTGAATTGTAAATTACCGCTAATTTAAAGTAATTCTGGATACAAAAACTAAATTTGACAAATCTACAGACCAAGACCTTTCATTTAAGACCAAAATGAAGTTTATAGATGCAGTAGTTTTCACCAACGAACTGTCGAAAGAATCACCCTTCTAACTTATAGATTATTATTTCAGGGCATAATAGGAGGTTTCACAACAACAATATGTTCGGACCATCAATATATATCTCATGACTAATAATACAAGGAAAGTTTTGTACAGCAATATTCTATTGGGCAGCAAACACAGTATTCATATAGAGAAAATGTACTACGTTCAACCAATCATATATATAATGTTCATTAAGACATGTAAATTAATCTCAAGACTGATCATTTTGTATATTTCATTAAAAAATATTTTGAGGACACACAACTTACATGCTTACGTCGAGGACTACCCTGTTATAAAATTTAATGTCCTTCGGGCTTTCTAATTTCCTGATCACATTTTTATTTTCTGAGAATCAGTGAGAAGCCGTCGGAATTTGTTCAATACATAGAATTCCCGTTGTTGGAGCTTTTCTTAGAATTGAAATTATTAGAACTTAACATTTTCTTGAAAAACCTTTAAAAATGAGCAGTAACTAGAGATAATGGAGAGTTAGCAAACTATTGAGAAACAGTGGAAAGGCGGCAGAGAAAGCAATCCCTTCGCTCGGCGCTGTATCGGTTTCGCCAGCGCACTGATGCAACTGAGCAAGCAGTGAGTGACCCGGTGGTTATCGAAGCTGCCAGGCGGCCGTCGACGATGCATGCGTATCAACAGAAGAAACTGCGATTGCTAGAATATCATCTAGAATCGGCCGATGAAATTCACGCATGATTAATCAGCTAGTAGTTAATAAGAGAAAACAGGCATTTACAGAGAAATAAACGAGATATTGACACTATGCAATTACCTTCAATGGATGAGAAAGAGGTGGAAGTGAATAGGACAATTTCCATTTTCATATGAGTTTAGTCCAATAATAAATCAAAGCATAGATTTAATTATGGGGCTTCGTACAAGAAAACGCAGATATTTTGAGAGCGAAGTACGGTCCATAAGAATTTTTTTTTTTGTTTAAAATAACAATCTCATCATGGTAACGAAATTTGCCGGTTTCGTCACGGAACACCCTGTATGTACATGAAAAAGCTATAAAGTCAGGCTCATAAGAGCTTTAAGTGGTTTTATTGTGGCCTGGGTGTCCTCATATATGTTGTAGGAAAAGATTTAAGTTTATTCGATTATTTCAATCTAAATGATTATTCTCGATTGTTTTTCTTCTATATCCACCCCAAATCCATTGAACCGATTCGTTTTCGAATTTCGTGCTGAAACAATCAGAGAAATGTTTGAAAAAGCGGAGAAGATTAGAAACGCAGAATGGAAAAACTCTCTCTTCATGAAATGCAGTCATAATTCTTATTTTCAAGTCGCTTCTTTTTTTTCTCTGGAGAGAAACTCTAGTTTTCTTGTGAGTGAGGAAGAAGAAACCTCGATCGATTTTTTTTTTCCGAGTGAAATAACAAAGAATCTTTTTCCCGCCCTTAAATGTCTCGGAAGATTCCCTCGCCGAGATAACAATAAATAATATTGTTGATCACCATGAAGTATTTATATGTTGCAAAAAGCCAACCGGCCTTTGAGGAGATATGACAGGCTCGAAACCATGTAGGGGAGGAAAAAAATATAGTTCGAAATATTTTTTTTTATTTTGAAAATGGTAAATTATTAAAGAATGAATGCGAGGAAGTTTATGGAATAAAGTTTTGAGCTTTTTAAGAATCCCTTGCAAGGACATAAATCTCGAAAAGAATTTCTCGAGAGATGAAGACGGCAACGTTGTTATTCATTCTCTCGAAGATTAAAGTTTCAACATGGAAATAAACGTAAGCAAAATGTTCTGAATCGACACAGCTGCTCTTTCAAGAATAATAAACTCACCTTATACAATATTTGAAATGAATGGAACATTTGCCCACTAAGAGAGGTTTTTGAAAACCGTTTTTTAAAAATACATATGTAAAACAAATTTTTATAGATTAAGCTATGATTTACGATATACATCGATTTAAAAAATTTAACACAAACATTCCACCTCGAAACAGTGGATATTATATGTAAATGTAAATACACTGTGTCCCAAACGGGCCTTTATAAAAAAGGAATTGATTTTACCAAAATTTCGAAGACTTTTGTATGCTCATTTGTATAGTGATGGTATCAACTTCGAGTACCGACGAATTTTTGAATGGAATTGGAAGTTTTGTTCCACATTCTGACACATGAACGTAAAACTAAAGTTTGGTTTTAATAACTTTACTTTTTATTTCAATAACCTGATTATGACATGATAAATTGTAGTAACGTGGTTATTAAACTTTATTGACATAAAGGATTAAACAATTATTAATAATCTAGAAATAATCTCAAAAGACTAATGAAAAAGTTTAACTCTCCGAGAATGGCCAGTTGCCCTGTAGATCAAAATCCCTTATAGCTGAACATTCAGGGTACAAGCTCTTTTACCAGTTTCTATCTATCTGGAGAGTGCCTCAAATACTTAGGGTTAAAATTCTACAGGTGGTAGAGGACTGTAAACTGAGCATTTTGAAATCGGGAACTAATGGTTGGAAATGCACATTTCAGGCGCTACGAGATCTTGAGGAGTAGCCTAATATTTGTGAGAAACGCTTTGTATGTTGTTTTCGTTTTCAGAAAAAACAATAATATTCTAATTCATAAACAACTTGCACCTCGCAGCAACAACTTATAGCTCAGAACAGCAACTTACATCTTAGGGCAAATATGCATTTCATGGCTACACGATCTAAACCATCTCTTCAAAATCTAGTGTGCGAACAGTTCTTTGTTTACCACCCTGGCCAACTCTTGTGGCTTGAATGACTCAGTCTCTATAAGTTCCTGTCCACAAGGAGAAATGTCTTCCAATGTGGTGTCTGTTAGGATATTTTTCTCTATACATCCGTTCGGCTTTCCTGGCACTAAGTCCTGTTGCTCTGAAGATGAAAGCCGCTTACAAAAACGTTCCTCATACACACAGAGTGATTACACAAGAACTTCACACTTTTAAAAATTTATTACATCAAAGCTATTCAGAATATAGACACACCACATACGGATTCTTAAAGAAAAACTCTTAAAGTTTATTGTGACACAGTTAAAGATGTTCAGTATGCCCCCCTGTAGTCGAATTCGTCCCAAACCCGCATTAACATGTCTCCATCAATCCCAGGTATCGCTACCGTAATGCGTTCTTTCAGCTCGTCTAGGTCACGGGGAAGGGGTAGGGTGAAGACCTTGTCCTTTACACACCCCCATAAAAAGAAATCACAAGGTGTGAGGTCGGGGTTCCGCGGTGGCCACTTTGCAAGTTCCAGGTTATTGTTTGCTCGACCAATCCACCGCTGTGATTTCTTTTTATGGGGGTGTGTAAAGGACAAGGTCTTCACCCTACCCCTTCCCCGTGACCTAGACGAGCTGAAAGAACGCATTACGGTAGCGATACATGGGATTGATGGAGACATGTTAATGCGGGTTTGGGACAAATTCGACTACAGGGGGGCATATTGAACATCTTTAACTGTGTCACAATAAACTTCAAGAGTTTTTCTTTAAGAATCGGTATGTGGGGTATCTATATTCTGAATAGCTTTGATGTAATAAATTTTTAAAAGTGTGAAGTTCTTTTGTAATCACCCTGTATTACTCGTTCAAGATCTCGTAATGCCTGAAATATGTATTTCGAACCATTGTTTCCCTGTCTCAAAATTCTCAGCTTACAGTCTGAAACCATCTGTAAAATTTTGACTTTTAATGTTTGAGACACTCTGTATATCTTGTTTATACTTTAAAAATAATTTCAAAGCCGATGGTGGTGTTTTATGGAAGAAAAAAAAGCTTCTAGTTTTTTTCGGGAAATCCGAATTTACAATAGAAAGACTGGTACCGAAATTTGAAAATACCATCATATAATGGATCGTATCCAATTTAGTCATCGAAATTTTTTGGGACTTTTAATAAATTCCACTTCCTTTTTTTAAATGTATATGTTATGGATTTGATAGTCTAAGCTTCGGTTATGCAGTTATAAATGTTGACTTTGAATGATTTCGAGCAAGGAAAGATTCTCAAAGGACTGAATTAATTTTTTTTCAAATGAATAATCTTCTACGATAGCGAATTATAAAACAAACTGGAATTCGTAACAATGCATAGAATTCCTGTTGCTCGGGGCTTTTCTTAGAATTGATAGTTATTAGAGCTTAACATTTTCTTTAACTTGAAAAATCTTTAAAAATGAGCAGTAACTGGAGATAATGGAGAGTTTGCACAAACAAGTTATGGTGTTAAATCGAATAATGCAAAAACAAAAAATAAAGAAGTTGAAATTCACACATAGGCAAAAAAAAAATGACTGGTTTGCAACAAAGAGTAAATAAGCTTTCTCGATGGTGCAAAGAATAATACAGGGTTATTTAAAAAGACGGAATAGATTTCAAATAAACTGTAAAAGACACAAAGACAACCCGGACATAACTGGATAGAGGAAGGTTCAAGTTTTAAAATCCCTTGTAACTTCCGTTGCTCGGGTTTTCTTAGAATTGATAGTTATTAGGAGCTTAGCAAAAAGCTACTTATAAGAATGCGCCTTTGGTTTGCACGATAACTTGAAAACAGATTAACTTTTTCAAATTCTGTTTTCAGAAATATGACCATCAAAATCTTAGCTGGGCCGTATCAACTTTTCAGAATTTTTCGTGGATCCCTTCAAGTCGAATTCACGTGCTAAAAAACAGTGACTGTAAATAATACCAAGATAACGGTATGTCATATAACAATCGAGTTGTCAAGAAGGAATATATTGTTACTTTCTGTTCATCTTTTAGGCATTATTGATATCGGCACGCGCACGTGAAATCGCTTTGTCGACGCTTGATTGCTCAAGTGCTCATAAATTATATCATTAAGTAACGGAAGAATGGAGCTAGTTATTGGTTTCATTTTTTCTGTCCGCCCCCTTCATAATTTCTACATTTTTTGAGGTAGAAGGTAGAAATTCGGAATGTACCTTGCTATGGGTATGTCCACCTTCACTATTTAGTTTGGTTTTGATTGGTGCACTGGGGTCGGAATTACGGGGGTGGGATTCAGAGAGGACAAAAGCTGTATGTGCTATTTAGCTACGTAAATGGGTGAAATTCAGTATACAGAATCCTCTAGGCAAGATTACGTTACTATAAAGTTTAGGCCAAATTGTTCCAGTGGGGTAGGAATTGCGAGGTAGGCAGCCACATGGTCGTTATAACTATAGCAACATATAGCATGTGATATGTCATTCCTTCGGAAATGACGAGAAAGGAAAGAAGATACAAGCGTTTTTACATTTTTTACACACTAAGCTCGAGAAAATCAATTTTTTGATTAAAAAACTTGGGGGGAGGTAAAAAATGCAGATAAAGAGGTAAAAATAGATGACTGCAGGGTCTACTACTTGCCTTACCCTACTCGGGGGGAGGGGGTAATTTTTTGTTAATAAATGTATTTCTGCTTCACTGCTAAAGCTCCTCCTTGGAAAGTTTACAAGATTTTATGAGAACTTAACATTTTCTTGAAAAATCTTTAAAAATGAGCAGTAACTGGAGATAATAGATAGTTTGCACACACGGATGTTGAAACCACACACAGGCAATAAAAAGGCTGGTTTCCACCGTCGGCTCAACAAACAGCTATTTCGTCATAAGCAAAATTTACCAGTGGGAAAATATGATGTGGATTTGCTATTTTCCCATAAACAACAAATAGCGCTGCGCTATGGCGTTGGATGGAATTCTTGGTGGGCTTTTAAAACTTTCATCTATCCTGTGATGTTCGGAATGTGTTTCTGTCTTTTGCGAAATAAATATTTAAAATCTGCTTCATATTTTTTCGAATACCCTATATGTCAGCACTTCTGCGGAAAATAATAAAGTGCGTCCTGTTGGACAAAAGAAGATTGGATCAATCATTATTGGAAACATGTTGCATGAACAGTCTCCTAGTCATATAGGACGGTTCAGATTAAATTAACTGGTCAGGATTTGGCGAAATGAGCATGCAGATTACGCTTTACCAGGCCAATCCTTTCAGAGCAACACTTTTCCAATCTGATGAAGGCGTCTATGTATCACTTAACAAAAATTAAATAAGCAAAAACGTGGAATGGAACAATCTAAATCTCCTTGTGGATTAAAGGTTCCCTCCGATTTTGGTATGTATCACTTGGTCAATGCCGTGTGTTGGAAATGCCTTCACTGCCATCCAATAGATAGTTAAATTGAACTTGATCTAAATTGTTAAATCTATGCATATTGTGCCTAAAATAATAAAACCAGAAAAGTTAACGTTTAAAAAGCTAAAATTTTATTCTAAAAATCCAATCAAACTTTAACTCTTGATTTTCTTTAAAATACAATGAACGCCAGTCTCGTCTTGTCTTTTTTTATTTTGAAAACGTATATGTACGTTATACAACGTTTACATAAAATTACATCTCATGGATTTTAGATATACATAGAGATAAATAAATCGAATATAAAGGTTTTACGAAATCATATGCAGAATTTAGTATTTACAAAAAAATAACTTAAAATTGATGAGCTTTTTTCATAGATTTAGATCCTTTCTTAGTAGGTAAAGTATGAAATGAAAACGTTCACATACAGCGATATACAAAACGAAGAGTCACTTAAAATGAAGAGTTTAAAAAGGAAAATAGAAAACGAATTAACATTACGATGCAAAGATAGATAAAGTACGTTGTTATAAATTAAAGTTCATAGAAATCGAAACCCAGTTGTGATAATGTTTTCTTTACCTGTACAAACAGTTCATTTACATAGAACGGGGCTTTTGTCCATGTTTTTTTTAGTTTTTATCATTCTTGGAACCATTTCTTGTTTAATTGATTTTTATTCATTGAGATGATGATAAGAAAGAAGTTCACATAGACATTGACTGTAGAAAGAACTGATAAAAAAAAAGCGCAATTCACTTTTTACTTTCATGACGGTTTTGGTCTTATGTCATTGGTACTTACAGAAATAGACAGTTTCGAGTCTTGGACTAGAATCAGAGACTTTGGTCTTTATATTGGAAGCTTTCAGCTTCAATGTTATTATTTGAATGTTATTGGTCTGAGTAACCTGCTGGACTTGGATATGATACTGGACATTGGATAAGAGGTTGGATTGGGATAGAGGATAGAGTAGGCTTAGTTTTTTGATTTTGTATTTCCGATACTTGATCTTATATACTTGAACTTAAAAGACACGTAAAGGTGTTGAATAACAATATAGGTGAATGGACTAGAAGGTAAATCACAAAAAAGCAAATACTTGAACTGAAATTTAAAATTTCCACTCGATCTTCATTGTTTATGAGAGTTCGCCTCTTTTGTTTATAAATTTTTTGTTTAGATATTTATGTATAAAGTACCTTTTTTCGTATATATTTATATAATTTTTACAAGCCTAATGCTGCCGCATGTTTTTTCGCTTTGAGCCGTAGATCGGCTATGCTGGAGTTCTTGGTGGAGATGCGGTCGACGGCGGCGATGGTGCTCAGGTTGAGCGGGTAGTGAGGCGACGGGTAGAAGAGCATTGCGGGCGGCGGAGGAGGCGCTGACATTGCGGCTGCTGCTGCGGCAGTGGCGGCGGTAGACGATGGAGTCGGGTGAGCGGCGGCTGCAGCTGCTGCGGCGGCGAACTGATGGGCGGCCGAGAATAGCGTCGGGTCGAACGGAGGGAACGGCGGGAACTGGAGGCGCTCGTACGGCAAACGCACCGCGCCTAAATTCACGTACGGGGTCACTCGGCACGAGTCGAGGGAAGTGCTCGTCGCCGAAGGGTTCAGAAGCATTCCTATGGATTAGAGAGATAACGATTCTTTTATAGGGTGCTGATTTCAAATATAAAATGTAAAATTTGATCACATAATACTTTATAAAGAGAAACAATAAAATCGCTAATTTACTTATGAAGGCAAATATAGAGGCAACCAATACATGTGGAAAAGACAACCAATCGCATCTTAATATTTGTAGTATATAATAAACTAATATCAGTTTTTATTTTTACCGTATTTTCCGACAATAATCCGCGAAAGAGAACCCCCCCCACCCCTGAATAACCCGTGAAAATTTTGTTTTTATGTAAAAAAAAAAAAAAAAAAAAAAAATTGTAAGCCTCGCACCCTTGAATTCCCCGTGAACTAAACTCACTAGAATATACTGAGATAATGGAATTTTCTTTTCGTATGTTAGCTGTTAAAAGGATGCTCCTTAATCTTGTGATTTTTTAAAAGTGCAAAATGGGGGGGTCCCGAACTTCGCGGATTCAAAAAAATTACAATTTACAAGAAAGTATATACAGTACATTAATTCACTTTGGATTTGAATTTCCCGTCGCCAAAAACTAATACGAAAGTAACTTCTCAAAAAGATGGCAACCTCAAAACTCTTCGATCTGACGAAGTTGCATTCTGTCCTGGTGAACTTCAAACGAAATTAACGTATAATATACATCACAGTATTTTAATTATAAAGTATATACAATGTATTTTTCTCAATTTTTTAATTAAATGCAATAATCTTCCCTGTAAAGCTCTGGATTACTAGTTTCTTGGACTCCCTCTGGTGCCTAGTTTGGTTAGTATATTCTATCATGGCGGCTAGAGCAGTTGTGAAAGTTCAGAATATAAAAATAAAATTAAAATGAAAATTAAATGTAAATTAAAATGTAAATTAAATGTAATCATCCTCCTTCTTCGGGATGTAAAAACTGCATAATCCGCGGGCTATTGACGCGAAAATACGGTATCCTCACATCATGAGCGAATATTCGGAATATTTCTTCATTCAATCTGACACATGCATAGTATCAAGGCCTCCTAGATAAGAAGGCCCGGACAGCTCGAGCATGACGGGAACGGTCATGTGATCAAAGGATGGAAGGTTGATGCAGGCGATACTCGATCTTTTGCTGAGCTTACGTGCGGATATAGATCATTTTATCATTCAGCATGAACTATTTAATATAATTCTTTCACATAATATTGTAAAGGAACCATGAATTGCTAACATATTCTTCAAGTAGGCATAAAATTTTATTTTGTTTCTGTTCATCTAAGTCACTGACGACGTTTGTAAGCGATCCTTCATGTTTAGATCATGTTCAAGCGATAGCGACACTCAAATTTGACGAAAATCATTTGCATTAAATTGATCATTCTAAAAGTTTGAATAACATTTTAGAAGATTCAGAATAAAAGAAATTACAATCGCAATCACTTAAAACATATTATAGGCAAATTAAAACAGAATAAACATCGAAGCATTAGGTCCAGTGAATTAGGCCTAACTATCAGTATATTGAATGAATTATCTGCTATTTGCATATTACTAACATTTATAAATAAAACAAATGTTCACATCTAAATAGTTACATCTAAAATTTGGAGTTAACCTATTGTAGTTTTTCAAGTACATACGTGTATTAAGCTCTAGCTCAGGATGCTTGAACTAGAATTAAAAACAGCTACAATCAAAGTTTATTTATTAAATTTAATAATTTAAATATTAAAAGTCTACAATATTTTCAAAAAACGCTAGAAAAGACCTACAATATATTTAAAACAATAGAAAAACTTAAAAATGTCTATCGATGTTTTCCTTTAATTAACTACGAGCATTTTTTCTTCCTTGTATTGTTTTCTCGCTACCCTCATTCCCTCCTTTTGTGACGTCATCAGCGCATAGTGTCCGGGCCTTCTTATCTAGGAGGCCTTGATAGTATCCGCATTAACATTTTTTTAAAATACCTGGATAACTATGCATATGTCGGATTGTATGAAGAAATATCGAGATATGTTAGTATTGAGGAAGGCTGCTTAAAGTGCAGGGAGATACGTTTGTCTACTTGGTTGCTTAAAGTACAGGGTAATTCAAAATGAGTGGTACAAATAGAAATTCAGAATTTTCTTTCTTATTTTTCATCACAAATAAAAACCTACCAACGACTGAAGATGTAATGAAGTTATTTCTCAAGACCGAAATAGCCTGAAAGTTTAATACTGAAAAGTCTGCCACTTCCAAAATGCTCACCAGAAGCATTGTTATTCAAAATGGCGACATCAGCGAAAGAAAATGCTTATTGGTGCTAGAATGCGCTAAACCTTCATCGTTAACTGTCGTTTAGAGATATTTCCAAATACACGTAGTTGTTGTCTAATTAACTTTTCCAAACAGTTGGAAGAAGAGGTACCCGTCTCCATTTTGCAGTAAGACATTACCCCGCCAGACTGACATAAACATGGACGCGATTACCTCAATCGGCATCTTCCAGAATGCTGGATTGAATATGCTGGCTCGAATGATGTGCCCTTGATGTTGGGACCTGACTTAACTCCTTGCGAATTTTTCCTTTGAAGGTATGTGAAGACCAAGAATTTTTCCTTTGAAGGTATGTGAAGGTATGTGTTCGTACCTCTATTTCCACATAACTTACAGCAGTTAAGAAGCGAATAGCGATGCTGGCACGCCTATTTCGAATATCCATAGAAACTTGGAGAATTAACCTTTCACGTTATTTCGGTTTTTGTGAAATAATTCATTAAAGCAGTCGTTGGTATGTTTTCTTTTTGTACCATTCATTTGAGTCACCCTTGATGCATTCATTGAGTGAGTGATCAAAGAGCGCAATGTTTTATGGCCTCCTTTCGGAAAGCAAAGATTATTAAGTATGTGCTTATAGATAAACTGAATGATGTGTATGAAAAACAAAAGATGAGAAGCAGAGCTTTAGAGAGGTATTGATCAAACAAATTTCAAGATAATGAATTTGTATATTAGGAACCATTTCAGAGATAAAATGGGTTTTATGACGAAATTTCAAGAAGAGGAGGAACTGGGCTGCAAGTATACGAAGAATGAGAAATTATTGTGAATACAAAATGGACATGAGATTTTTCAGAGGTCTGAGTAGATGGGACCGAGTTTCGAATGATTATGCGCACTTTTATAAAAAATCGACGCATCAAAAAGGAAGTACGGACTAATTGACACATGTACAGAAGAAGAAATTACTAACTAGACTTTATTGGACAGATCTTAACACAAAGTGAGCAAGTCCGTATGACGTTGGTCTACTTCTGGCTTGAATGCAATTCAGAGTGATATTTAGCCAATGACCTCCAAGTTACGGGCACAAGTGGGTGTAGGCATCCCAAAAGTGCTCAAATAGGAGAGATTTAGCTAGCCAAGACAATGTGCTGCAAACAAGAGACGATCCATATCTTCAAAGGACTTACCGAGGGTTAACAAAGGGTTTGACCATCAAACAAAATGGCATCTCAGAACGGTTGTCGGTTCGTGTCCAGACATATCTGCGAAACTTTGATCATTTGCACCTTTTCGGGGTGATGGTCGTTTTTTTTGTCAAATACTGTGAGATACTGTATGATGGTCGCTATTGTTTCGAATACAAGACAATTCCACAAAGAACAGGTTTTTAAGAACAGGTTACGCCGATTAATATTTAATCCTTACATAAACAATGAAATCTACTCCATGTCATGAAGATAATTCTGAAACGAATAACTGAAGGATTTTATGTAATGTTAGATTTATGCCCTCTTTTCTGTTTCATTCTTACTGGACAGGTGGGATATAAATTTTTTATTATATTTGCTATTAAAGTAGTATTAACGCGACTTTCCCTCTTTAATCGGATCAGGCTGAGTCATAATTTCCTTCTTCTGTTAAAATTTGAACAGATGGCATGCAGAAAACATGAAGGAAAAAAATTGCTCTTAATTTAAAAAAAAATCCACTACCTTTATAATAACCGAAACCACTTTGTTTCGAGATATTTTATGAAAGGCATTTGGCGAGCCAGAGACACGTGACGCTTTTGTCCACCAATCTTCAACATTTATTGCAATCATTAAGTTATTCCGGTCGCGTTCGTTTTCACCCCTCCTTCGTGTTCCTCCTCTTCTCTTTCCTTCTCTCTTCCATCCCTTAATGGCGGCCAATCTTCCTAATTTATTCATTAAACTCCAATCCCCATAACAGCGTCACCTCTCCTCCGGAAACCGCATCGTTTAGAAAGAGACATTCATGACGAGCACGCCTGTTCAAGTACACTGTTCTATAGAAAGGAGATTTTTTTTGTATATATGTAGTATATTGCTTTGTATTTGATTAAAGGAAATGCTTTTTATTCGATATTTATGTAACATAAAAAAAAGTTTAGATAAGAAATGCATAGGAAATGGATATGTGTAACTTGATTATAAGGGTTGCAAATAGTTATAATCATTTACAAGCTGAGAAAGTAACGCCATATACTCAGATGATGATGATAATAATAAAGAAAGAAAAATGAAATTTTGCACATTTGTATGTGATATTGCACAGCGTTCCTACAGATAGCGCAGCTGCAATATCTGGTACAAGCAAGATAAACAGGAAAATTGTATGCGCAAAAGTCATCCAATTATATAGCGAATCATTTTCATATTGATTACTTTGTAGTCTTTGAGGCAGTTGGAGATACCCTTTCCCGTGTTAGCCCGGTTGGTAGAGGCAGCGAGCTTGATACTTTTGGTTTTTGGTTCGAATTTTCCTTCGAATTTTCCTTCCGATGTTCATGTTAATATCTTAACAATAATCCAATTCATGTCATACCTTTTTTGATAGAAGTGATACATAATAAATCCTATCCTTCGCATAATCCCAAATAAAAAAAAATAATGATTAAAAATAGGAAAGAAAATTCCACAGCCTGGGTGCGAACCAGGAACCTTTGGCTTAGACCACCAACGCGCCAACCAATCTCGCTACTGAGGCCATGAAAGCATACTGCTATTTACATGACCTTAGGCCTTGGTTGGAGCAGTTACCTAGTCCGCAGGCTGGGACTATCTTTCCTAAGGCGTAATATTCATTAAAGAATAATCATAAGACGTTCAGTGAGGGTTTTATTATACGCCAACCTCAGCTGTTCAAATTAATGATGAAAGATAGGAAAGAAAAAATAGATCAGATGACTTCGGTGGCTACTTGAGAAATACCAGATCAGCAGAATTAACCTGAGGTGGGGCTAAGTCTAAACCAAATGTAATGAGTTTTTCTTTCTATTGGTACTTTGTACTCCCCTCTACCTTAAGTATTTTGTCCGCAATAGATATTTAAAGGTGTAACATTCTTTTTGACTCGCCCTGCACATCTGCACCAGAAGTCAGTAATAAGAATGTTAGAAAATTACTAACAATGTAAATACTTTTTCCTTTACAATGATATGGTTCCACATAAGCCCCATCAACTTATAAGGCCATACGACAGTGCGAAACAAGTGCATGCATATCTTGCCTATACCAGCTCTTGTCCGGTTCACGTAGCCTGAAGCTTTAACTCTCTCGCTGAACCCAGCGAACAGACGTGCACTTATTGACTGAACAATTTTCATACAGATAAAAAGATAAAAATTAGTTTATAATCAGCTCTGGCATCTACAGGTCGAGCATCGACTTGAAGAGATTTATGTTGCGTATATGGAATCCCTCGATATCAAAATTGCTAAGTATTATATCTACGTCATCAATGGCTTTAAGGAAGCGAGATGCTACACATTTTATAAAATACTTAGGCATTCTATACAATTGTTTCATAAATTAAAAATAAATAAATAAATAAAACAGAACCCCTTCATGAATACGAGAAGATTTGAAATTTATTAATTGAATATTTAAATAAAGAATGTAATGCATAAATAACAGGTGTGTGTTTATGTATATGATCACCACGGAGGATGCATCATCCCCCTATTGGATTCATTCTATGGCGAGAAAAGCCCGGTGGCTGTTTTTCAATCCCATTCTTTGTCGCGGAGCTAACCTCCCTTTAATTCGGCAAATAGCGGGGCCGGTGGCCCTTTCCATTTATTAGAGGCTGTCGGGAGGCGTGAAATCAGCCGCACGTGGCGCTCTCGAACCAGCACCCCTCTCCTTCATTGTGTGCAAGTCGACATTTTGCGAAATGAAGAAGTGCGCCCCGGAATAAATGGGTGCCACGAGGATACATAGATCCTTCAAATGGGAAAGGTTAAAAGATAGGTCTCCCCAATTAACCCTCAGCCACCATTTTTCCCTATTACTTTGACTTGTTTATTCACTGCCTTAAAAGGAGAATTGTTTAATATACTGGGAGAGGTTTCCTTTTTTTTTTCCTCCTTATCCTCGATTTTTCTGTGGACAGCAGATCTATTAGGGAGTAATTAGGTAATAGCAGGACATAATCAGTGCTCAACCTCGGGTCTCGTCGAATGAACCGAATGGACCCCAGGATAACACGGGACTCGACGTGCCGAAGACAAAGGACCTCGTAAACGACATCGTTAACTCTCCCTCGTAATTCTACGTGAATACAATCAACACCCTTGGCCCTTTTATCTCTTGTAAAAACCCCTTCTTGCCCACTGTGAATCATCCGCTTCGTTGCGTCTCCTTACTGCCTATACAAGAGAAGAATCGGGCCCTTTTGTACTTTCGCACGAAATTATATAAAAGACCTACATAAGCCTTAAGGAATAAAATAAAATTTTAATAATTAAGCAGATGTATTTACCTTTTTGCATTTGGCTTTCGTGCTTCCTGCACTTGGCTCTCCTGTTTTGGAACCAAACCTATAAAAGAAAAAAATATAATATATTCTTAGAGGATCAAGGATTTATTTTTATTTATACTCAATTTTTTTTTGCATTTATTTTCTATTTTAAAATGTTCGATTTCATATTTTGTCAATTTGCCTCCAAAAATTATTGTTTAATGACTAATGTTTTGAATGTCCATTTTTCTCTCATTAAGTATCGAGGTTCAACCACAATTTGATTCGGTTCTTTGTAGAAAGCTGATTCCGTAATTTTTTTTTCTTTCAAACTCATCATCAAGTGTTACACTACCGCTTGTACATTCGCGAAACTTTATGGTGATGTTCATCAAGTAACAAGGATGGTTAAAGTTTGACTTTATTAAGAACTTCATAAGTTTAGGAATAGATGTGGCCACTATTAGCACGAATACTTTTGATGTAATAAGGCAAAAGCAAAGCGAATGCATCTATAAGCTGTGTCAGTCTTGTTTGCAAAACGCAATTCCAAGGCATTCCAAATATATAAGGGGACGCGCAAGTTGGTAACAATGGCGTTTGATGACGTTCGGACATGTATCCGTTATTTCTCCTTTGAATTAGAGGTTCCCACTTTATGGTTGTTCCATTCCACAGTTTTTGGCTAATTTTTGCTCGCATATTACGTCAAATCGCCTGGAATACCATTGAATAGCATTAACCGCACACTATCAATTTGGTGAGGGTTTGGGGTTGACAATCTTCAGCACGCTCCCTACAGCCCAAATCTCTTCACATTTTGGACAGCTGAATAGAGACTTCTTGGACATTTGTTTGCATCGGACGAAGACGTAAAGATGTGGTTGTGACTATCTTATTTTCCGGTGGAATAACTATGACAAACACCGTGACCAGTGGAATAACCTTCGTAAACTATGACAAACTCCGTGACCTTATGGGGCTTGAAATCCTAAGAATCCGTAGAGTTCGTACTGATCTTTTGTTTATTTATGACTTATACAACTCAAATCTTGACTGCCAGCTACTACTTGAATTAATTCCCTTTAGAGTACCAGTTTACAGTACAAGATCAAATATGCTTTTCCGTATTGAGTAGTCATCCTCATCCAGCAATTACATTCATAACGCTCCCTTTAAGCGGGCCTTACGTAGTGTTAATGACCTCTTACTTCGTTTGACCTCTTCCACGACAAAAGGCACAAATTGAAGTGCATTAACATTGCACTATAACTGATTTTTATTTTTTGCCCTATTGGACTATAACTAGGTTCCTATTGCACTATAACTGAGTTCTCTCATTTTTTCCTATATGTTCTTTGTTTTTAAGCCCTCTTGCCAATTTTTATTTTATTTGCACTCACTATGAATCCAGTTCTTATAATTCTTATCTTTATATGCCAATTATATATTGTACCGATTCTCATGTTTTATGATTTTAGAATACTGCCTTAATTTGTATATTTTATCGAAAATAATTTTATCGAGATAAATTAAAACCTGTGAGATCCACAAACTTTCTGATGGTTGGATAGGAGAGATTCTCGATCCTCGAACTCGGTCCTTCTGTTGCCAAATTTTTTCGAATATTTTTAAGTTCGATATTGAATTCTATATTTCCGACTGTCCGCACTTTTTTTAAGGTAGGGTACACATGATATACAGGGACGTGCCTAGGAAAATCTGAATATGGGCTGTCTAACTTTACCCGCTCCCCCCCCCCAAAAAAAATAATTTCAGTTAGATTAGTGGTTCCCAATCTGTAGGTCGCGATCCTCTGAGGGGTCGGAAAACTTTTCGGGGGTGGGGGTCACCGAATTTATTTTTATTTGCATTTATTTTTATAGGATATTACGCCAAGTACCACCCTGTTAAAACGCCTTTTCTCAAATTCAATTGTGGGGGACCGCGACTTACTAAACTTTTAGAAAAAGGGGCGATTCGAAAAAGGTTGGGAACCATTGAGTTAGACTTTCAGCGTATTTCTTGACAATAAAATGAGAAACAAGTATAAAATAAAGCTCGGAGAAATAAAGTTATCGTCTAACCATGTAAATATAAAAAAGGTCTTCATACTGAAATAAGCAATTATATTAGAACTGTATCTTCATATTTTGCGTGTGGGTCGGCGTTTTTTTTTTTCTTTTTTGGGTCGGTATAACCCACTCTGACCCTCTTGAGCACATCCTTGGATATATGAAATGAATGCGTCTTTCATCGCTGATTCCGAATATCGTATCCAAAAATCTTTGGGAGCAATAATTCCTGAGATATCGGTCAAAATTTGAATTTCCGAAATATGCTTTATCTCGAAAATGGCGAGTCACAACAAAACGAAATCAAAACAATTTAATTGTATACCAAAACCAATAAATTTTCGTATTGACCAGTGGTCAATATTCCGACGGATACTATCGAAAAATCATAATTATCGACAATCGATTTTCAATATCTCTAAATAGGACATCCGATACCGACGTGACTTATATATGTGCATATAGTAGACTCTATAATAAATATATATTTGAAAAAAATTTTAAAATTGAACCCCAATTCGTTATGGAGATATAAACTTATTCTCATCTGGTTTGATTTTGGTGTTAGTCCTTTGCTCCGGGTCACGGCACCAAAATGTTTAACTTAACCATCATTTTGGCCATGTTCCTGAATAGATAGGACATGTGTGTCCCTATTATAACCTTTACTTACTTTTTGATGCTTTATCCGACTCTATGTTGGTTTGTCTTCCCCCTGATTATTTCTCATAGAGCAAATTTCCCATGTTTATGATCCCATGGAAAGGCGTCAGCAGTTCTAGAAATCTTCAAAATTGACACAAAACACGTTTGTGTAGAGAAAGATAGTGTTAAAGAAGATATTTGCAAATTGTATATTTCAATGCTGGTAAGAATACAGATTTGTCACGTTTCTTACTAAACTTGTTTCTAAATAAAGTGAAATTTTAACACTTTGATCACCATAATAAAATTCTGTGAATGTACGAGCGGTCTCACATAATTGGCCATTTTGTCTGGATTTGCAGTCGATATAAGAATTTTCTTGAAAATATGTGATTATATCCGCCTACGCAGTTTCTTTTGAGTTTACTTATAAAAATGTCCATTTATTACTTTTTCATAGAGATTATACCGAAAGTGAAACACGATCGAAAAGTTTTATTCTCCTTGCACCGTCGTTACCGAGTTAGCTAGTTATATACAGAGGAAAGGAAATGATTCAGACAAGAAAAAATACGACCAAGGAAATTACATTATTAGCTCTTATCTATTATGGATGGCAACGACTCCCCGGAGCAAAACTCCAGACCTGACCGGAGGGAAGTAAGCCTCGTGAATTAAAACTGCGCACGGACCCACTCGCCGCACAAGTTTTGCGGTGAAATATAAACCCCAGAAACCGACACCTGACAGCAAAACAGCACGTGGCCGATGCGTTTGGAAAAATGGGATGCCGACCCTTCCCCATCGTTGGTTGACCTTTCTTGCCACCAAATTAGCCGCCTATCACCGTTGATTTGTAATCGCCACGTGTTCGAAGTCATATCTCATCCAGCTGGGATTGCCCTCTCGCTGCTTTACTTTCTACTAGAAACGTGTTTTTTTTTTGTTTTTTTTTCTTGTATTTTTTTTAAGTTTCTATTTAAAATTCTATTTGGGGTATGCATGAATTTATTTTTAGAAATATTTATTTGTTGTTATTTATTTACCTGCACCCTCGCCTCGCTAAGTCCGAGCCTCTGGCTGAGCTCCTCTCGCATGAAAGCGTCCGGGTAGTGGGTCTCGTCGAAGAGCCGCTCCAGTTCGTTGAGCTGCTCCAGCGTAAAGTTGGTTCGGCTCCGTCGCTGCTTCAGCTTCGTCTGCTGCGGCTCGTCCTCCTCGCCGCTCTTGTTCGGGCTGCTCGATTCGCGCTTTATGCTCGCTCCACCGCCGTCTGCTGCAATGAAGGCAAAGAAACGGGAAAGAAATTAACAACAACCCAAAAGACTGGAAGTAGCATTAATGTACTGAGGGTACTAGTCTACAAATGTCCATAAAAACAGAATTTCTTCAAAAAATAGTATCCACGTTTCAGATGCTGGCATATATTTTTAAGATGTCCTTAGAAGTTTCCTTCCATGTTCATTGGAATAGATGGAAGTTAAAAATGACTGTAATGAATTAGTTAGAAGTGAAGAGGGTACTCAAAAAGAAAGTTGGTTGTAGAGCTTCAGATATGAGAAAAAATTGTAAACTTGTTGAAGAAACTTATGGGTGTATGTGGCTAAGAAAAACTTTCAAGGCTGTCCTTGAATACCGTGCTTCTGATAAGTGTCATAATAAGTTTACTAAAATGATTTGTTTTCTACACATTTTCTGAATTTCAAGATAAGAATATGCAAGACTCGTTTCTCGCAAGCCATAAGAAGTTGAAAGAGAAATGTATGGTTAGACGAACACTTGGCAAATTAATCTTTCGGTAAATGTGGAGATTTCATTTCATCGCTATTTGAAGAAAGCGGAACTTCTGTAGGACTGAGGAACTGAGAAGAAGAAAATGGAACATGGTTTAATAATATTTCAATTACATAAATACATGAATCTCCTTTTTTTAATGTTAATGAAATGATATAAATAAAATTAAATAAATAAATAAATAAATAAATAAATAAATAAATAAATAGTCACCAATGTAAGTTCTGATGAAAGTAGACTTGTTGAAGGATGGAAGAAATTGCTAAACGAAGGTATAGATCTTGTAAAAAGACGTAGGAAAGACAGATGAAAGAGAAGAAAGTTGAACAACTGCTTTGAATAAGAAGGGCCCATAATGCAACCACAATCTAGAAGAGTTTTTATTTACATAAATTAAATGGACTATAAATATCTCATAGGGTCAATATGCATCCAGTAACAACAATAAAAATTCACCATTAGAAAATGTTACCCTTTTATTTTCTCAAAATCAGCTTCTGCCCTATAGGCCCTTATTCTCCAGAAGTCTTCAATTTCTGTCTTCGAGGTTAGATTAAGTTAGGTTATGAAGCAGAAACGAAGGGCAGTGATCCAGTTCTTATCTGAAGAGGTAACTGCTGCCGAAAATCAGGAAAGTTCCAGTAATACGTATGATGAAGATAACTATAATAATGAGTGAAAAAGTTGACAGAAGGCGAAATCAGCGCATCGCTACTGATGAAGATTACACTGACAAGGGAATTACACGAACATGTAGCTCACAGATTCCCACCAGATTGAAAAACATTACTCATCTGAAGCTACTACTGATGTTTTCAAAATATGAAAATGCGAAATTTTGTTTCTTTTAAAATAAACCGCGAAAACGGAAAATTTAGAGAACACATAGCCGTACAAAGACTGTATTGTTAAAGCCACAGTTAAAGTGGTGTGTATGTGTGTGTGTATTAATGCACCTCCAATCTTTCCAAAACGTTATCGTGAGGACTATGGCTCAACTTGACAGGAGAGTCGCAACAAATATTTCTATTGCTGACGATTTCCATATAACTCCAATTGGTAATTATGTCCAGGAGTCGCTGAAGAAGTTGCTTCCAAAGATTAACTTCTTTCTTCCACTACTCATCAATAAGCAAGAATCCATTTCACATGAAAGCAATGAAAGTAGCAGCAGATGACAATTAAATGATTTCTCAAGTTTCTAAACAAACTTAGTATTTAAAAATATATTATTAAAATTAACGAATTGCCTTTCAGTAAAAAAATGTGTATAGTAGGCTAAGTAATAACTATTTCCTAAATTTATTATTTCATTTTATTAATTAATTTGGTAATCTTCGTAAATTTTCTGAGGTTAATGAGCTTAATGAGGTTTCTCTGACACTCGCTTCATGGCCCCAAGCTCCTACAATCATCCCGCGTTCAAAGTCTGTGAAATCGTGTTGTTTACCCTATCATCACAAACAATTCACTTCTATCGGCGTAAGCAGTAGGTCATTTTCTTTTTTATATCCATGTGGCTTAGCTAATTTGCTTTAAGCTGTCAGGTGGTCATAATAAATTGGCCATTCAGTGTATTTTTGATAGTAGTATCATATTAGAGACAAAGTGCTAGTTTACATATGTGTGAAATTGCATGCCTCTGTTTTTGGATTTATGACCTGACAGGCAAATGTGCGACCCTGGTATGTACGATTTTCTGGCTTATAATGTTAGTCTACAATATGAAAATTTGTCTTAAGTTACTTCATTCACGTACAGGCGGTGACTTTTGTACAATTTCAACCCCGGGATCACTAGGACATAGTGTATACCACATTCTAATGGCGAGAATAAATTGTAAATGCCGTCTGCTACTGAGAACTCCTCATCAAAGACGCGTTTTTATTGCATGATAACGTGCGTCCTCATATTGCAAGCAAGGCAACTGAGGTGCTGCGAAAGTTCAACTGGGAAGCCCTTACCTTTCTGCAAGCGACTTCCATGGGATACCGACATTTCGTTACAAGACAATTCGCGACAAACACAGCTCGTTCCGAAGAATTTGCGAGATTCACAGCTTAAAATTAAAAGAATGTGCCACAAATTTAATCATAAATTTATGCAGTAAACCCTGCATATTTTAGCATAAAAAACGCGAATGTAAGGTCATTTCATTCTATCATTAGTCTATTTAAGAAGCGTCTCTCATGATTAAAACAGAAGAAATCCTAATATCATGCATTTTTTTTTTGTTAAAACAATGAAAAGATCGTTTTTACAACTTCAATTACAATCAAGAAAGCAAATGTTAAATCACTTGAACATTTCAAAATTTTACAATGTCTCATCAATATAATTTGAGGCAGGAACAAATTGCCCGTCGTGAATTGTCTTGTAACGAAATGTCGGTATTCCGACTTCCATTTGTTCGGCTTCAAGCTGTACAAAGGGAAGATACCACCTGGTTCAGACAGTACCCCAAAGAATTTTATGCTGCTGGTTTTGAGGGGGCTTGCGAAACGATGGCATATACTGAGATAGCGAATATCGATTATCGATAGTTATAATTTTTTGATAGTATTCTCGAAATATTGTCCACTAGCCAATGCAAGAACTTATTGATTTTATATCTAGCATTAAATTTGTTTTGCTCCATTTTGTATAACTCGCCATTTTCGAGATTTCACATAGTTCGTTGGCCGATATCTCGAAAACTATTGGTTGCACAGAAATCGGAATGCGATATTTGTAATCAGCGATGAAAGACATATACGTTTCATATATCATATGTCCTGATCTTAAAAATTACGGACAGACAGAAATATAGATTTTAGGGCTTTTTAAGTTCGTTGATTGCTTTTCCAAATGCAAGGCAAAAAAATGCTTTTATGATGACTAAGTGAACATCCACTAAGTTCTGAATCGCATTTGAAGGAACTTTTTAAAAATCTCAAATCCATCCATTTGATATATTACAGTTAGGAAAAACAAATCAAATAAGCATAAAATAATTTATTCAGAAGCGAACCCGTATCGTCCATCCTAATGAAATGATAAAGCTTTCTTCCCAATATTTCAATAGCATTAATCTAACATGCAGGACAAAATGTTTTCTTAGCATAACACGCTATTCCCCCACTTCCCTGCACCTTTTTTCATTACCACCCTTTACCCTCCCTCCCTTTCCTTCTCGCCTTTTTCCTTTCTAATCAGTTGATTGACTCCATTAATTTACTCGCCAACCGGATTAAGTCTCATTATCACTCCATTACTGTATTAATTCTCGAAACGCGAGAACAGTTCTCTCTCTCTCTCTCTCTCTCTCTCTCTCTCTCTCTCTCTTCCCTTCTCTCTCTCAATTTCTTCTTCTTTTTTCATCTGGAAACTCTCGTATAAAGAGGGAAGAGAAGATTTTGGGGATGGGCGATTCTACCCTTTTTCACGCTTTCGCTTCTTTTTTTTTTTCTTTGTCTTTGGGGAAACTGAATCCATCTCATTAAACCCAAGCGCTGAACTCTCTTTAGTTTTGAATTAGGCCGAACATCGATGACACGATCTATACCTAATAAGGTTACATCAAAACAAAGAGGCGATTTAAAAAGCAGGGGGATGAATTAAGCATATATAATCGACCAATAAAAATTCACTCACTCATCCTCCTTTTTAAAGGAATTCTCAATTTTTATGATTTTGGGTTTTATGGGTACGGAGCTTTGTCTTTTAATTGACTTTTTATGAACTCTTTCTCTTTTATGATTATTGCGCCACTTCGTGCGTTATCGGTTTTTATTAATTAATTAAAAAGCTTGATTTTGGTAATAAATTTAACGTTGCTTTCGAAATTTGAAATTTCGTATTTCTAATAAAGTAAGTTCATAAAAGAATCATTATAATTTTTTTTTATTTATAATTTATGGCTTTTGGGAATCCTGTGTTTCGTATTAGAGGCTATGTTCATAAAGGTATCCGTGAATTGAGTTGATGACGTTTTCCACTGTTGCTATTGCTATCCATAATTCTTTAAAAAATTCATTTTAATAAAATATTCCACAAACAGATATAATTAATATATTCGAAAAGAACCGTAAACTCACTAAGTTTCATCGTGAAGCACCAGTTGGTAGCGCAGCGCAATTCCTTTACAAAATGCAAAAAAGCAGAAAAAGGGTTTCTATGTGCTCAATACTGGGTTGCCGATTCAATGGAGACTACTCATAAAATTTTAATATGAAACAGTGGCATAAAAATTGTTAACAAGATTTGTAACATTCAAAAACATTAATGGCCGTATTCAGCATCTTGTGTTAATCTGACAAGGAGACTCCAAATATTCGGACTCACCGATTTTGATAAAAAAAAAAAAAAAAAAAAAATCTACATGTAGCTTTCACCAAATTAAACACCCACGCAAAGCCATTCGACGCACCTCTCAAAATTTTCCGAGAAAAAAATTCATAATGTTTGTTATAATTGCCTACACTTTATAAAAGCCAGAATTGTATCATAGATTTTTATCGCGTTTAGGCAACACCTCCTAGAAAGAAAGTCTCATAACATCATTGTGCGACAACGGAATTTGCGCGTGTGAACAGACCAGGGAATTAAAAGACCGTGGTTAAATTGCTCATATTAATAATATAAGCCAAGTTTAGACTAAATTTGTTTCCTGCATGCAGCACTATGATGAATATGATTGTAATAAACCGAATGTTTATTTTCTTATTCTCATATTTCAAATTTTTACCTCAACTATCAATTGGCTTCAAACATGGCGTCGTTATTTCCACTCTAATAATATTAATCTCGTTGGCTAGCACCACCAGCACCCGGAAGTGATGAAAGTAGCACACTACTAGCACGGAAGAAAAGTATACGACTTCTAGCGTTCTATACGCTGTCCAAGAAAAAAAACAAACTGGGCGTGTCTAATTAAATTTCCGATATCAATTGTTAGACATTGTTGCTAAGTAAAATTAATAATGTCTAACAATCGAAATTAGAAATTTATTTGGATATGCCCAGTTTTTCTTTCGTTGGACAAAGTATAGGCTTCTAGCTGAAAAGTATCTGCATCACTAACACGATTTTCTATGATGGCGTCTTCTAAATACAAAACAACTTCATACATGGAGGCTGCCATCTTTGAAATCGTTCGTGCCATAACCTACAACAATAGAAGAAATACTGACGTTTCTTCTATTGTTATAGGCTATCCCCGTGCTAACTAGAAGAAATACTGGTGTTTCTGGCACGCTAGTAGTAGAAAAGTATATGCAACCAGGGTGCTGAAAGTATACGCCTCAAGCGCGCTTCTAACGCCACTAGCTGAAAAGTATATGCACCCTGGGAAGTGTTGGTTTAGACCTTCGAGCATAAAAAAGAAGGTTTAGGCATAGCCTACAAAGATAAGGAAAGCCTGCCTAATAGCTCGCTTCTCTATTGTTGAAATGATGCGAAATTTTGAACAATGATCTTCTTGCTTTGCCACCTGGCAGCGCTGATAGTGATCTCTAACTTTGCTGTGGATAGTTGTTTACTATCTTATGCGGATTCCAAAAAAGATATTTTGTCACATTTTCATATTGTATTGGAGTGTTTATTGACCGCTGGTCCATAGAAAAAAATTTCCGACCCACAACAAATAACCTTAACTTGATGCAGTCGAACTTCCTTATAACGAAATCATTGGCCACTCCCCAAAAAATTTGTTACACGGAAAATTTTTTATACAGAAATATGGTTACTACTCAAGATTTACATATTTATCTACGTTGGGACCAACGTAAAAATTCGTTATAGGGGGAAAAAGTCTGTATATGATTTTCATTATAGAGAGGTTCGACTGTATTACAAAATCAACTTCAAAACTAATTTTCAAGAAAGCAAATCTACCTAGCGCATCTCTGATCTCATTTAATTTAGTTTAACATAATTATGTTAGCGGCCCAAATATTAATAATGTCATAAATCATTTTTTTAATCTCAAGGAAGCAACTCGGTCGTTCTTTTTTAACTGAGCGGAGCTGCAAGTTAACTCTGCACATTGTTGCATTTTGGATCACCATTTGCAACACTATTGGACAGGCTTTCCTTTATTGTTGTCGGCTATGGTTTAGGTGATCTAATACTAAAACGCTAGAATTCTATTTTGCAAGATTTGGGCTCAAATCCCGTCAAAGATGGGAAGGTGTATTCATTTACTAAATACATTTCCAATTTTCGAATTTGCTACCATCACTTTTTATAAAATGAATATACGAATTATTATAATTAATGATCCACAGTGACAAATGAGCATTAAAAAATTATTTATTCAAATTTAATTATTTTTATAAAATTTGCAACTTTTTGGGTGACGTGTACAGTAACTCACAAAAAGATTAAATAATTATTGCACCATATACATACTATTAAATATAGTGCATCATATTGGTATCTATAGCTTATCAATCACCCTTCAGTAACATTTTTAACTAACACTTACCCACCAAATTACAATTTCCTATTTCTAGGAGCGTATATTTGGTAAGAACGTAATAAACTAATATCTCTGTCTTTACCTACACTTGAATTATAACTTCTTTTGTGTTTTTTTTAAAGGAAATAAATAAAACTTGTAACAACCTTTCAATTTCTGTAAAAATAACCTTAGCAAATCGGAAATTCTAGATTGTTTAATTATAATAATTATATGCATTTTATAAAAAAAAATGATGGTACCAAATTGGAAAATCGGAAATATATTTAGTAAATGAATTACACATTCCCATTTTGTTGAAAAATTTACGAAGAGGAAAAAAAATTATCGAAGACGGGATTTGAACCTGTACCTGCAAAATAGAATTCTAGCATTTCACCGTTAGACCACCTGAAAGCGATAAAAATCTATGCTACTTTGTAGTTAAAGTTTATTATGAATTTTTTTCTCGAAAAATTTTGAGAAGTCCGTCAAATGGCTTTGCATGTGGGTTTAATTTGGTGAAAGCCACACCCATGTAGATTTTTTTATTTTATTTTTTTTTTTTTATCAAAATCGGTGAGTCCGAGAACGTGGAGTCGCCGTGAGAGGTAGGGTTAAGTTTAGAGTCAGGATGAGAAATGGTTTGGTTTATTAGATTTTTTGGCGTCGACTACTAAGGCCATTTTGCGCCTTTTACACAAGTTATATCTGTACGCAGCCCCGGACAAACGCAAATATCCATGCCCATGGCGGGATTCGAACCCATGACCAGGTGGACTCGAGAACTAGAAAGCTTACGCCCTAGCCCTCTCGGCCACCTGGCCGGCGATGAGAAATGGTACGAGCCACATGAGAAACGTATTTGAACGTTTCTGTATTGGATAACGAGAGTCACATGTTAAAGTTTAACTCTGGGTTGTCCAACTCGCACTTTTAACATTTGATCAATAATTATCAAGGAGATTTTCCAAGCACCATTCAATACAGAGGGTTGAGTACGTTACAACTAAACGATTTACATATGCAAATTCTCCAGCCACGTGGTTGACAGGACTACGCGGTCGTGAGGAGTTATAAAGGGGATATCGCTTCATCATTCTTAATCGTTGTACAAACGCTAGCTGCGAGAATCCCGCCAAAAATCAATATTGGGAAGGATATATAAATGCACTTTCCGACGCGAAGTGGTCCTATTCCATGATTATAAAACGATGCAAATCCAGGAGTCTCACCATTTCGAAGGCAGGAATCGTAACATACTAAACAAAAACAGAAAAACCACAATACCAGCAACGTTAGACGAACCTGGACCCTCAAGGCAACGACCCACTCCAAGCAGAACACCTGCAGAAGTCCTACACTCCGGTGTAGGCAAAGTCAAGCATCTCATCTTAGCAGAAAATCCCAAAACTCGAAGGGCTGTCGCAAATAAGGTAGGGATATCACAGTCAACGTTACGTAACATAATCCACAATATTCTCCGATTGGCTAAGCGTCCGAAACCTGGTATGGGTGCATTAGGATAAAGCTGCGAGTCATACGTCCAAATCAACGGTCGCCCATTTGCGAACACGGGAACAGGAGACGGGCATACTTTCAATTCCGTTTGAAGACATACCCGTGAAATCTCCAGACGCATCCCCCGTGAATTATTTCGGCTTTGGACTGCTGAAATGCGTCCTTGGAAGTAGACGACCCCGTACATTTGACGGTGTATGGAAAGCCTGTGAAGAGGGGTGGGCACAGATCGACCTAAATTCTCTGCGGCGAAGTCTTATTGAATGGAAATGCGATGCAGAGCCATAGTTCTATACCGTGGGCACCAGATAGAATATCACTGAACATGCCGGCGGGGTTTCTCATAGACTTATGACGCTTGCAAATCGTTTAGTTACAACGTACTCAACCCTCTGTAGTTGTTGATTTATCACCGTTCCCTATGAATCATTGGTTAATTGTGTCAGTTTGGCTCTGAATTGTTGCAAAAATTTTTGAACTGCAACTCCGTAGAGTCGGCTAATTCATAGTTGGAATAGCGAGATATCCCACTTCTGTTATTGCAGTGCAAGTTGCATTCAGAAGAAAGAACAAAAAAGAACCACCGTATAAACAGATCATTTTGCGGTTCAAAGTTTAAACCATTGGTCGTCTGTGAAACGGAAAAGCACCAGTCGACCAAGCGTGTCAGCGTGAAGAAAACTTGGCGAGTTTATAGTTGATGCTTCAGCTATATCTGTATGTGTTATACTTTGGAATGTTTACCTTAGCTGTAGAGACTTGTAGTCCCTGGTTCGAATCCAAGTTGTGGAATTTTTCTGTTGCTTTTTCATCTATGTTTAATTACAAGTTTGTACATATGCTTGAAGCATCGCTTCAGCATTCCCATCATCACTTTTTAGTGAATTTTCATCAGTTTTCTGATGGTTTTGAAAGGAAAAATTCCCAATCTGCGAGCCAAGTGTTCTGCCCTATCATTGGACTTCCACTTCGACTGCTTAGCTGTACCGCGGTAGAGGCGACGAGCGAAAGACTCGTGGTTCCTGGTTCGAATCCAGATGGCAGAATTGTTCCTTTCCTTTTTAATTTACATTTAATGAGTTGCTTATGTTTATCCATAGTATGTGACTTTATTCATTTCTTAAATTTCACTAGTTTCAATCTTTTCGAAAATTTTTTAATCTGTAAGTGATCTATTTTAGACGAAATTTTTGGTCTTTAATATTTATACATTTTTTCTTCTGTATATCAACCTAATTTTGGTATATATTTTTACAGATATCCCACCCAGTGTTAAAAACTGAGCAAAATTTAAGAAACACACTCCCAAGTCCAGAATTGTAGGGTAAGTCGATTTTTTTTTTTTTTTGCTCGGACAGTGTAGTTTTTTTTTTTTTTGCTCGGACAGTGTAGTTTTACTGCTTTTGATGGGCTAATTAAGTTCTGTTTTGTAAAGAATTACGAAATTATTTGTTTAAACTTTTATTAAATTATCTTTAGGTCAAAGTTAAGTATATTGAACTAATGAGATTTCAAATCTTAATTCCAAATTCAACGTGAAAAATATGGGGTATTCTTAAAGTAACGAAACCGTATGAAGTAATTTTAATACGTCAAAGTTTAGAATTGTCGGATTTGGTCTATAGAAGATCCTCATGAAACATACTAAAGTTAGTTTTGGTTCACAATTTCAGGAAACTGTGTGCATTGATCGATATGAATAATTTCAACAAGACAATGCCACAATTCAAATACCAGGACAATTATAGATTACCTTGGTAACTGTTCAGAGGACAGGTTTTTAAAACATTTATGGCTAGAACGATATCTTCCTTTGGGGATATCTAAAAGATGCCGTACATTCAAATCATGCTCAAACAACACAACATGTTGATGTCCAAAATGTTGTGCGAACAGCGTATCGACTGAAACATTGTAAGGGTACTTGCAAATTGGAGTTATTGTGGAATACAAATTGGTGAACATTTTCAACACTGATACAATGGAGAGAAAAAGGCGGAGAATAACGTAGATGGTTGCATATATTTGTTAAAAAAAATTCTTTTACTTTTAATAATTGTTACAACAACAGGGAATAGCCCACCAGATAAACCGGAGGATAAGCCAACACTGCATATATAAAATATTTTCATATTTGCAGCTTATTACATATTTCTACACCGAACCCATTAAACAGATGCACAGATGCAATATTATTGACCGAATTTTTTCCACACACTTTGTATTTGAAGGAGATAGCTTGAAAGAGTTCTTCGATTAGATTGAGGACATCTCTGCGCTTAATATAAACGAGTTTATTTACGAAGCATTTTGTATCACTTCGTCTTACTCAAAGTTTTTCGAGGAAATTCAGAATAGCGAGTGGAGACTCAATAAAACGGAATTTTATTGTGATTTCTTTTTCTTTTCCTCACCTCACCTTCTCTCAGTCTTCACTACCTTGATCCAATTCCTCCCTGTGCAATTGAAGCCATAAGCTGAACTTGTAGCTAAATTTGGCGCCTAATTTGCTAACGAAAGCTGTGTAGCCTTGCTTAAAGCTATGCTGCGGGCTGAGATCGTCTCATGTAAAATTCAACGCCATTGCAAATTGTATAAAAGGAGGGGGTCAGGAGGAGGGGGGTCGTCATCGTCGTCGTTGTCGTCGTAGAACAGGGACCCCGATCCGAGGAAACTGACAGATTTACATGAAGAAAGAAGCGAAGGAACTGAGAAAATGATAAGGCGAAAAATAAAATTGAATGGGTTAAGCCAACGAACATAAAAAGCAGCGGCGAAAATACTCTAATAAAAATGCGTTTTGTCGAAATAGCTGCATTTGTTTTCCATCTTTTATCGCAGGGAAGCTTGTGGAAGGGAGTAAGAAATGTTTTTAGCAATAAAAGGAAGCGAATATAAGATTGAATTGGCTTAAAATTCGCTTCTATTTGCCTTAAAAATTTGTTTTAAAGAAATTGTTTCGAATTTTGTGGTCTGAATTTTTATTTCATTTTGCGTATCGCTTTGTATTGTCGCAAATTTTGTATTCTATATGGAAAAAGTGCAATATCCTATCTTTTTAAGATTAACGAATTGCGTGCACTGCAGGTGCACTCAGAAATTGGCGGCCTCTGAATTTGAGAGACTTCACAAGATCTTTGAACATTTCTTAAGGTTTCAGTGCCGATATTATTACAGGCAGATGTGAGTTCCTCCTTTAGTATAGCAATTGTTCTGAGCCGATTTAGACTTCAAATGATCCCATACAAACAAGTCAGTTCTATTGATATGTAACTTCCATATTTTCTTTGTCAGATATGGAGCTATTTTTGGGCTGAAATAATAATGTTAAGCATTACCAAACGAACTCCCGTATAAAGTTAAACTTTTTGAGTACATGGAAAGCATTCGAGATGTCTTATGCAGTCTTTAAACGGACTGCATATTCAATTCTACATCAGTTTATTATAAGTCCTATAACCTAATGCGACGAAGGCAATAGAAATACACAAAGAGAGATTTCGGAAATGAATAGAGTTCATTGACAAATATTTATCGATCCAGACTTGTATAATAACACAGTGTTTCGCTATTAGGTTTACTCGGTAAATTAATTATTACGGAAATGCTAATTATTGTTGGAAGATCAAATTGCCTCGTGACATTCGCTTTTCTGTCTATTATGATATGTCACTTTACATTTCAGGCAAACGAGCTGTGACCATAAGTTAATCTGTCTCGATAACTATCGTAGTTGGTTTCGATTAACTTAGATGTGTCAGAATCATTTTGCTAAGTTACCAGTACCAAAGCTCGCCATCAGAAGTTCTTGAATATTCGAGACTTTCGTCAGGGCAAGTGACCACTGAAAAATATCCCCTCAGGAAATTTTTCTGGGATCTCAATATGTTATGGTTGATATCTGTCAGAATTTTATATAATGTGCGGCTATTGAGATATAGAATATGAAGAATTTTTTTTTTTCACCTTATTATACTCGTACAGCGCAATGTCTTTCCCTGATAAAGAAAATTAATAAAAAAAACTATGCCAGAGAGATACATACGAGGTTTTATATTATGATCTTCATCTCAAATTTTTTTATTTCACATCGTTAGTACTCTTTAACATGTCACCTTTTCGTAGCTCTGAGAACAATTAGTCAATATTCAATTTCTCGCCACGTATTCGCCATCATGTCTTTTGCTACCGTCAATATCGCATCCGTTATTCTTGCCTTCAATGTGTTCACATTGGGGACTGGTGTAGTAAACACTTTATCTTTAATTTATTCCCACAGGAAAAAGTCTGAGGGTGTTATGATCGCATTGAGCTTTCTCTCTCATAGACGCCATTTTCAATATGACCGATGTTAGTGCCACCTACATCGCTTTGGCTCTATCGTGCCAGCATTTAAAAACTTTTTGAGATGGAGATCATAATACCAAAAACCGTATGTATCTATCTGACAGTTTTTTTCCCTTTATTATTAATTTTCTTCATCAGAAAAAGACTTTATGCTCACCCTCTATATCAGCTGTCGATTACGTCAAACTTTTTACTGAATATCGAAAACTTTAAATTTTATTGATTAGCATTTCTGTAATTATTAATTTACTGTGTTAACGTGATAGTAAAACTTTTTATTTTAGGAATCGGAATCGTCGATGGTTCAATAAGCAAGTCATCAAGTTCTAATCTCAATCTAGCAGTTTTCTTCTTTGTAATACAAGAAACGAATTCAGGATTCCAAGGAGGACCTAAACCAAAATATTGCATGTTTAAAACGCTATATTGCCATTAATGACAGGACATTTTTGATTTTAGACATTTTGTCGAATATCTAGAAAATTACTTGACGAATTATCCTGAAACTTCAGGGGTGTAAAGAGCAAGTTACACCTCATTTATTTCAGCGAAGGGGACTAACAATAAATTGAAAAAAATAATGCTTGAAATGCATAGTAGCAGAAGCATATGATTAAGAAGCTTCTTTCACTTATCGTGTATTCATTTGTATGAGAAAAGCACTATATTCAAGGAGATATAAACGTTTCTTTAAAAAAAAAAAAAAAAAAAAAAAAATCGAAATTTTTTTCGTGAGAAATTTTTTTTAAAGAAGCTTTATATCTCCATGTATATACGCGCTATTCTCATACAAAGGAACATAGATAAGTAAAAGAAGCCTCATAATCATATGCTACTGCTACTATGCATTTCAAGCATTATTTTTACAGGGTGATCCCAAACATTACTTTTTTGGTCAATTTGTTGCTGGTCCTGTATTTGCCTTCGGGACAAAACCTATTTCTACTCATTGTAGACTAAAAAATAAGGTCCAACTCAAATATTAAGTATACGCGAACTAAAGATTTAAATATTCCCAATTCACTGGAGTTGAATCAATATTGGACTCCGACAAACAGTTGTATAAAACAATTTCTTGTTATGAGAGATATCATAAGCCATTTATTTAAAGTCAGTTGTAGAAAATGGTGACTATTTTAAAATTTCTGAATATTATGTGTTTGCATAGACTTCTTATCATGTGAAGAATTTTCCGAATATCGTTTTAGACTAACCTACTATTCCACTGTTTTTTGTAGTTTCAATTATTACAGCAAAAATGTAAGATGGAAGTGAAATAAAAAGATGCATTTACGACTAGACATGCTTGAATACACAAAATAACTCCAGTCTAAGAATGAATTTAATGAATAAAGATATACGAGAAAAGAACAAAAGCATGTTTAAAATATTAGATATTTTTTATTTTTTTATTTTATTTTTAGTACAAGTTACAGTCCGGCCAGAGCCATATTGGGGAAGGTTAGGTTAGATTAGGGCAAATTTTTAACATTTATTGACTTCCATTCGCCGGTATGACTGCTACAGCCATTTCTTTATTTGTTCATACAAAGCAATGCTTGTATGTATGTATTTATGTATGCATGCATGCATGCATGCATGTATGTATGTATGTATGTATGTATGTATGTATGTATGTATGTTTGTTTGTATGTTTGTCCGTTTTAAAATGCAACTTGGAAGTAAGTTATAAAGATGAAATTTAACACACAACTGTGTAATGCTACCACAATGATGGAAAAAAAATCCAAAACTGGAGATAAGTCTCTCAAAAACATAATAATAATAATCCATCTATATATAAGAAATAGACTTAGTTTATGTTTATTGCTTGCATGTGCAAACAATCGTTATTGCGTCAACAATCGGTTAGCCATGTTTGTATGTTGCGTCAACAACGGTTGATGAAATTATAGCTTGCCGTAGCCGACAAAAAACAGACAGGCCCCCGGCACTGAAATTAATGATTCCCTTAACGATTCACGTTTTAAGGAGGATAATTATAAAAAGCATTAAATAAATAAATAAATAAAAATCACTATTAAATCTTTGGAGAGATATAAGAAATTATTCTTAAACAAATAAGAGAATACAACTTGTAGGACGTGCAGCTACTCAAGCTTTTGATGAAAAAGTGAAGACTCTTTCCCTAATGAGCCAATAAATGGAGAAAATTTATATTTCATATTAGAAAATCATAAAGATCAAACTGATCGTGTGAGAGGACAAACCTTGCTGCTAAAACTGTCAATATGAACATTGAGGACATGATTACACGCTCTCTGACTGAATATAACTCTGTTGAAATAGTTACATGTTGAAGAGGAATGTTGATGGAGCTGTAAATAGAGTTCCTTAAATATTTCAATCCATCTATGAAATATTTTTTAATATAGACAGAAATAATTCAATATTTATAGCGTTTCTTTGATATTCTAAAAAGTTAAGGATGCGATGTCGAATTTTCCAAATTATACACAAAATTCCAGTACGAGCATTTTAAAGATTTTTTTTTTAGTTTTTCCAAAGTGAATATTTACTGTATTACTTCTAAGGGTTTTTCATGTGTTCAGATTCAAAGTCGGATATTACAAAATTTCATCAAATCAACAGACCGAGCAACGCCGGGCATATCAGCTAGTTTAAAATAAAAGAATATCTCTTAAAGGCTTAGGCATAACCAACTATCATAAAAAAATATGTCAAGGCGCATATGACTTGATTATGCTATTTGTCATTTCAGAAAATTATAGTACATAAAGTGCAGACGGAAAGTTTTTTTTGTTCTTTTTCCTTCAAAATTTTAACATATCTTCTTGAATTATGAGTTTTTAAGTGTATTTCAGTTAAAAAAAAAAAATAGAGTGACGAAAACATAGGCCACAGCTCTTAGATAGTAGTCAATGATATTTTATATTCGTATTCATCACCTTGAACTTAATAAAATTCAGCTAGTTTTATTTCTAAACCAATATTGTCAATGGGTTATGGTTATCAAAACCAGTTAACCGTCGCCCATTTTAATCAACAGTTTATGTTCTCAGAAATTTTTTTTTGTGGAATAGCTGTTTTCTCATTTTATTATTTTCCTTTCGATTGATAGTCTTTTATAACGGGTGCATTTTCTAAAACTTCTTCCTACGAAGCTTATCATAAAAACCTCAGTAACGGTCAAAATATGAGTTTGAATATTGCTTAGTTATTGATGATGAAATTGAACCAAATCTAGTAAAAGAAATTTCAGAAGCTCCTCCTTTGCAGCCATTTACGAGGAGCAACTAGAAATCAAATTACAGGTTTAGTTCTACTCTTAAGTCAGTTAATCCATATACTAAAAAAATTCATTTGAATTTAATTAATGAATATTTATTACTTTTATTACCATTTTTAACGACTAGCTTTAAATGATAGTCGTAACAATTGTTAAACTGTTGTTAAGTTTGTTTATTTTTTTTCAGTTGAGTTAGAAGCATATGAACGAAACTTAAAAGTGTCAATTAAACTCAATTGTATTTTCTTATTGCGCCAAATGAAATCACGTGACCCGACGTCATGGGTTGGCTTTGTGTTTCGTTGTTGGTGATTGGTGGAGCCTTTTACCCGCCCTTCTTCCCATTTGCTTTTATTTATTCTTGGTTTCGCTCTGTCCTTTATATTTCGCTGCGATCAAAAATATTTTTATTAATGTTTGAAATTAATAAATTTAATTTGTTTTTTTAAGTTCATTTATAAAGATTAGTTTTATGTTTTCAATTCAGTAAGTCTTGTGTAATATAATGGAATCCAATCATGGAACTAGACGCGTTCTTCTTAGTTTATTAATTATGAAAAAAAATTCGTTATGTAAGCGAATTATGCACAGTTTGATTTTTTATCCAGTATTTTGCATAGATAGGCTATGTCATGTGATTGTTCGTAGAGGAGTGTTATGAGGGACTCATTAATGCAAAATTGAGATGCTTATTAGAATTTTTTATTTCTTATATTAAAATAACATGTAATAATGAGGATTTTGTAAAAATTTATGAAAGTGTCTCGCGTGTGTGATACAAAGAGCTACATTATGTGTCTGTTGTTTTTCCATTATCAGCGGTTTCATTGATTTTATTTCCACCGCTCTTTTCTGCTTCCCATTTTCCAATTCTTTTTAAGTGAATAATCCGATGAAGTATGTTGCGAGAAGAGAACTGATGACGTGAAAGTAAGAAGAGCGTCAGAGAGAGAGAGAGAGAGAGGGGGGGGGGGGCCCCCCCCCTGGGGGCAGGGGTTGGGAAAAGGCTTTTTCTTCACCGAGAGGCGGCGTTGGGGACGATCGCTCTGCCGGTAGCCATGACGACGACGGCCATGGCAACGCACACAGGCGCTCCCCGGTGGCCGATTGTGAGGGAATTTGCGAGCCAGTGTAGTAAATCACGCTGACCCCAATGGGTTAATCAGCAGATGGGACGGAGCCATTTCCGAAGCGCTTGTGTTGCCACTCGCCACTGAAGGGGAGAAGATATACAATTCTCTTCCTCCCACCACCCTCACCTCGTAGAACCTCGTTCTTTCAACCTTTACTGACTCTTGTTCTTTCTCTTTTTATTCACTCTTCATTAGCATTTGCTTTTAATCTAAATGAGACAGAAAAGAAATTTTATTAAAAATAATTTATTTTCATGCTAACCGGAGGCACACCTGTCGTCACTGAATTTACCTATCAGCAGCGGATCTAAAAGATTTACGATCTGAAGCTCTGCAATTTTGTGATAGTTTTTCTTGTTCTCGAAATAGGTTGCGCTTTCTTCCTTATTGTATTCATATCAACAAGGGTTATCGACGGTAGCTCTCTAAAAAGAGTCTTTCATTATCATGTGCAATTGTGGTCGTTTATAAGCGCATTTACATAAGAATAGCTACAAGATTCTTGTTAGATCTTTCTTTAGTTCCTAAAGATGCAATTGCATTATTCGTATTGAATTTGTAGCAATAGGAACAGTTGTTTGTTCTTGTAGATGATTTCTAATAGTAACATAAATAATAATATTGATTTTTCTTTCTCTTTTCTATTCCTCTTTTACCTTTACGTTGTCGAGGATGTTAAATAACGATTAGATCTATAGGAAAGTTAACCTAGCAGGGGATGAGTCTACTACGGGCTTCCAAGGTTGTTAATAAAGGGACAAACAACATCCTTGGCGGGATTTGAACCCGCGATTCGCTGGCTTGAAGATCGATAAGATCTGCGCCTATTTGTTTTTTATACATTAGAAATATGTATAAATAAACAAGGAAATGTAATCGAGCTCTATCTTCTTTTGTTTATCATCAAATGACATATCACATGCCATATGGTTTCATTTGAAAATATTAACATTTCTAAAGACCATGTGACTCATACCACCACAACTCCGACCCCAACGGGACAATTTGGGCCAAATTTAATAGTAATTTATATCGAATTTCACTCCTTTACCATATAGACCAGATGGTCCTCTCTAACTCCCACCCTCGTAACTCCGACCCTAGTGGGCCAATCAAAACGAAACTAAATAGTAAGGAGGACATTCCGAATTTCCACCTTCTACGTCAAGAAATGCAGAAATTATGAAGTTGTAATAATGAGTTTACGTATATAGACCTCAGGGAATGAGTATGCAAGTCACTTCTGATTACAGCGAACTACTGTTTGATGATAAACACCGCTTATAGTGTAGATGAACTTTTACAATGAACCACATCCTTAGGGTCCTCCTATCGATAAAAGTCCAGGATGTTAAATCAGGAGAGAAAAGTATATAGATAACATCTATTAAATTTTGTATAAATATTTTTGGCCATCTCTGTATTTTCCTCCATTGAATTTGCCTATGGTAAATAATGGTATATGAGGTAAAATTAATGAGGTTTTTTTCTAAACAACCCTCGTATATTAAAACAGACCATACGGTGTAGAATTTTTTTTCCGATTACATACATACCGGGTTTTGCAAAAGTTCTGTTACACATGTGAGGACCTCCGCAAAAATGAGATAACTACGTGTGTGGTGCGGTTAGAGACGGTTTTTATTGTCAGAATTGATATTGGTGTATACACAATGCATATGAATCGATGTAACCGCCATCGGCGGAAAGCGGTCTAAAGGTCCGACAAACGTTACGAATGTAGTCTTTCTTCATGGCAGTCCACACGCAGTTCACAGATGCTTTCAGCTGGTCGACGTTGTTGTGACGGATCTTGCAGACCTTGCTCTCGATATGCGCCCACACGCTGTAGTCAAGATGGTTAAGGTAGGGCGACTGAGGAGGCCAAAAGTCCTTCGACCAGAAGTTCATGTTCGACCCCAACCACTCTTGAACGGTGGGCCGGGGCACCGTCATGTTAAAGACGTAGTCCGCATTCCTCCTCACTTTTTTCACCCAGGGCAGAACGTTCTTGGTCAAGATGTCCTTGTAATCGGTCGCGGTAAGCCTGTAACCAGTCAGGAACCAGATTGGCGGCATTTTCATACCATTCGACGCCACGACGCTAAGCATCATCTCTGAGGCCGGGAGCTTGGTTGTAGTCACGTAGCGGATCTCAGAGATGTCCTGGCCGAAGCTGACCGCGCGGTCGTTCTGCTTGTTGACGACCGGTTCGACTGTGAAGGTTTTTTCATCAGAAAAGATGACAATGCGATTGCCATGGCTCTTCAAGTCGTTGAGAAGGCGGCGACAGCGCTCCCGACGTTTTTCTCGCATGCCATCCGTCAGCAAAGGTCTTGCCACGCGCCTCAAACTCTTTCCACCCTCTTCCTTGATGGCTCTGGACAGCGTGGCCCCAGAAATCTTTTTCTTTGCGAACTGTATCCTTTTGAGAGTCGATTCACATTCGAAGGCTTTTCTGACACCCACACGATTGATAACGCGAGGTCTGCCTGCACGTGGGCGATCTTTGAGGTTTTCCCCTTTCTTCAGCCTCTCTGCGACTCTGTAGACAGTCATCCGGCTGACGTTGAGCTGCTTAGCGATGTCAGACTTGTGGCCCGCGCGAAGGAGCGCAGAGATCTCGATTCTGTTACGTTCCATCGCAATATCCTTGCATCCGAATCATATTCATTCCACCTATATACGTTTACATTATGGCATCGCTCACGTCTTCAACAGCATCTGCTACGTGGATGCTTCCACCTCCCGATATCGACGCATCGGGATTTTTGAAAATCATCAGAGGAAAATCTGCACATCAATTTGGATATTATCTAGACCCCAAAATATTCTGGACTGAAAAGTGACTTTTCATCATCATCATTGTTAGTTTATCATTTAGTAAGTAGCGAAAGAATATGGAGCTACTTATTGGTTTCACAATGTCCGTCTGTCCCTTTCATAAGTTCTGCATTTTTGGGGGGGTGGGAGTAAGAGGGGACCAAAAGATCTCGTGTATTTAGGCATGTACTCGAATGAAATTCGATATGCAGATTCCTCTAGCAAGATCTACATTACTATGAAGTTTGGGCCAAATTGTCCCAATGGTGTCGGAGTTGTTGGGGTGGCAGTCACTTAGTCTTTAGAACTACAACAACATATGGCATGTGATATGTCATTCGATCAGAAATGACGAGAAACGAAAGAAGCTAGAGCTCTTTTTCATTTTCTAAATATTACGTTCGAGAAAATCAATTTTTCGATTAAAACATTGGGGGGATTAAAAAGTGCAGATAAAAGGGTCAAAATAGATGATCTCGGGGCTTCCGCTACTTTCCTATACCTTCCCCACTAATTTTTTCCAGATATTCACGGACAGTTGACACCGCAATTAAGAGTTTTAGTATATTTAATGTGTGTTGTCTTGTAATATTCGAGGGCCCACCTTTAGCTAAATGATCCAATGTTTTGCTGCTTAATGACCCATTAACCAATTTCTCATGCCGCGCGAATAAATTTCTTCTTATGAACGAGGTTTTAAATTTTAGTTTGGGATTCCCTAGATGTTAACAATAACAATATGAAATTAAAATGAATCTAACCTAATCACCGTTACTTCTATTGAATTGGATTGATTTTAGAAGTCTTGGGTGGAGTAAAACGAAAGTTCGTATTTTGGATGATACACGGAGGTTTCTGATAACTAAGAATTTTTACTTGATAACAATGTTTCTTAGGAGCTTATTAGTCCTATTTATTTGAAGCTATCGGTTATCTGAATTCATTTCTTTGTTTCTTTTTGGTGCCAATTTAAACATGGAGCAAATAAAAATAAAAGACCTCGCACAATTTTGATGACTCGGCACCTACTTTATTCCCCCGAACTGGTACCTTCAGATTTTCACTTGTTCAGGTCTCTCCAAAATTCTCTAATAGCAAAAATTTCTCCCAGAGAACTAGGATTTTTAATTTACCCCTTCTATGATTCATATTTGAGTTATTTACAGTACAAAGAGTAGGCACTTTTTTTTTTACCCAACCTCCAATGATTGTGTTGTTTCGATGTTTGATGGCCGAGAGATCCTAAAATAAACGGCAGGTTATTGAATTCTTTGATTGAATTGAGCTTTTATATGTCGCATGGATTTTATTTCTAAGTTGACATTTAGACGATGTGAGTGCTTGTTTTATATTCGGAGAATATGTTTCCCAGCTTTTCATTACTTTTATCACCCGGCCTTTATTTTTCTATTGAATCGCTTCGTTAGATGTAAATAGAGCGTGAAGGAATTGAGTTAAAACTTTCTAAAGTACAAGCGGAATTTGGCTCATGGGGGACGTCTCGTTTTAAGAGGAGATAGTTTGTTACAATCGCCGTTGAAGTTTTCCGAAGGTTTTTACCATTTAGCTCTCGATTAAGTTGCAACTCTTCACCCATTTCTCTTTGTCAGCGCGCCTATGTATCCATAAAAGCGTTTCGACCTTCATTGGGTGTTAAAGGGAAATTGACGGTCGTCTTGGCCATCGCGGACACTCTTGAGTGTCCGTTAACGGGCCTGTTGACCAGACCATTACGGAAAAGATGGCGGCATTTCGGGGGTGATCACTTACTCGGCCAATGTTTCCGCAGCATTAATCTCGAAACCGACGAAATCGATTCGATTACTTGGATGCTGGGGCCGAGAGTCGCGTCACTTGTTCAAGTGAAGCGTGAAGAAAGAGGAAAAAAAAAGAAGAGTACTTGTCTCTACCCATCCCCATATACAATGACATAACGTTCTCTGTGGGGGGGATGAAGGGCTCTCTGAAACACTTTTAAAATTGGATTAAGTTTTAGACTTCCCTTTTTCAGAGTTGCCTTCTTTTGTTGCGGTTGAGTGGTCACGACTCGTGCACTCTTAGATATAAGGTGGCTTCAAGAATAAATGGAGGAACAAAAAAGAGAAGGGAAAATAAAGGAAATTGTACTTTCAAGCGTATGTTTCCCCCTCCAATAAGAGGACTTGACTCATGTAATGTGGAGAAAATTATTGTTTGTTTCGGTCACCACTGCTAGGAATGGAGAGAAAAAAAAAGAGAGCAGTTTTAAGCAAAAGACTTTTATGAGAATTTACGTTTTATAGAGTTTTTGTGTTTTCACTGGACTAAAAGGCACGGAATGCTTTTAGTTGTTTCTTGTGGAAGTGATTATTCATGGTTAAACTGACTTGGGGAAGATTGAGAACTCGTAGTTGACACATCTCTAAATAAAGTCCTTAAAGTATACTTTTAGTTAAAAAGTTTAGTTTTACTGCTGTATTATAAGAGCGCTACCCGGATACACTTTAGAATAAATATTTCGTGCTTTTGTTTAGCATTCAATACGACTCTACACGGATTTTAGCACACGAATCTACAAGGACTACCTGTTGTGACTGAGATCAATAAGATCAATGGTTACCGGTACGCGGGTATAGCAATGAATTAAAAAAGTGGAATCATGCGTGTACTTATTTAAGGAGTTGGATGAGTCTAATCAAAAATCTTGTTCAGCATAGAGAAAAGGAAGTACATTGTAACTTCGAAAAGGAACCCGTCTAGCTGGAACTACAATTGAAGCAACGATTGGATTCTTGAAAGCAGCGATATCCAGAACATTCAATGCTGGAAAATGATCCACAGTTTTTGTCTAAAAGGAGCAACTGCGGCTCAAAGATGTCATGAATCATGAGTCGTTAAAAGAACCTGTACGGAGAATCCCGATCTTATCCAAATAGGCGGTCGCATACCTATACGAAAAGGCCTGATTTCTACAAAGAACATACAAGTTCCTCTACAGTGGTGTCTGGAACGTTGTGGCACGTGAAAATTGAATTAAGATACACATTGATTTGTACCAACTGTAGGAAGAGGGTCAGGCAGGAGGCTCATAAAGCAGTGCCTTATGAAGAGAACTCAAGGTTCTAGTAGTGATGTTATGGTATAGAGCTTGTTCTTTCGTATGAAACAGGTCCCCTGATATTCATGGAGGTTCGGGAGCGTTTCAAGCACTATCTGAATACGGTTTGGGACATCTTGGAAAGACATATCCGACAGCAAGATTCGCTTTCAATGAACCTGGGAAATCTTAGTTGACTTACAAATGTTTGAAACATACGAGGATGGATCCAAAAAAAAAGGTTACAAGAATAATAAAAATTATTTAAGACAGAAAATACAAAGGGGAATTAGGAGGCATACTTGCCGATCACTTTTCCACAATCACCAATCTAGTTAGGCATTTATCTGAACGCAGGACCAACTTGTTTAACCAGGCTTGGCAGAAATCACGTCCCTACCCATTGGGCCAGTTCTCGGCAACTGTTTTTACATTACTATCTGAAGAGAAACTTGTGATCCCATCGATCATATTCATTCATTTCTGTCGTTGAAGAACTTGGACCGCCGCTCGCTGCCCTATTGCGGATTTCCACATCCTCTCTGCCCGATTGAAATGAGCGACACCATTTCGCTACATGTTGTCTGCTCATTGCTTCTTCACCATAAACTTTCACGATTTGACTGTGAGTTTCAGATGCGGACACATTCTTTGCCCATAGAAACGAATCACGGGTCGCATCTCCAAGCAAGACCACTTTTCTAAACGTCTTGCCATTTCAATAGCTCTGACGTGTCTGCGAACTGACACTACCTACCCGCACAACCACTGTAAGACAACTAGCTCTCCACAACTAGCTCTCCACAACTAGCTCTCCACAACTAGCTCTCCACAATATTCTGTCTCACTTTGTAACCTTTTTTGGATCCTCGTATATTCATTCTCGTATATTCTGGCCAAAGGGAAGTTTCTAAAGCATTTCTAGTGCGTTTGTATCTCCTGCCACAGTTTCTATCCAGAAAACTCAATGAATTCGAGGTGAATTTATCACTTGGCGAAATTTTTATCTGCTAAAGAATTGAAAACTTTTCCGAATATCTTCAGTTTGGAGCAAAAACAGGCAAAACAGCACGCAAAATATATGAACAATCAAGGAAAACAGGACTTTGGTGTGTTTTTTCCGTGCAAAACTACCAAAAACTTGATTTTGAGTTGGATTCTCTTCTCTTTCTGAGATCTTCAGCGCGTTTATTTTATATAAGAAAGACCAGAAATTAAATTACCGTCAATCAGCTCCTAGAGGATTCTATAAAGATAGTGCAGTTCTTTAAGAGCAATAAAAGGAGACGACGCCCTTTTCTTGTATTAGAAAATGAAACAAACCTTAACAAAACTGAAAATGTTATTTCTCAATGCAGTTTCCAGCCTTCTAAATGCATCTGCGCCACTTTCCTGGAAGTGCTTGGGTTACAGCTTAATCTGACGTTATTTCGTCAATTGTGGTGTGGCGGTTTTTGACGAATCAGATTGTCCATGGCTTCAGCGACACCTTTCTTGAATATTTCAACCCAATCTCAAACCTGAGCCTTACACAATTAAACTTCTGATATCTGTCTGTAGATTTCTGTTGGGTTTTCAGCTTTAGTGTGTAAAAAACGGATGCCTGGCCGCGCTTCTTTCTTGGGGTAAGATTCCAGCCGACCGGCCATTTTCGGAGCCTCATTATTACGTCAGCAAAAGCGTAGATCAGGGTCAAAAGCTCTTACCAGAGAACGCGTTACTCAATTTATAAATTTAGCTTGACTTTCCTACGTAGAATGCCGAGAACATCCACAGAGTTTAGTATGTGTTCAGATAAACGACGCTTATGTGTAGACAAGCTAAGATTACCGTAAAAGCACAAATAAGCGGTTATTATTGGGTGCGGCGCTTATTTCTCTCAAAAGGTAGAAAAATGAAGTGGTGAAAAAAAATTCGCAAAATTTTAAAATTATATATACTGTTTATTGAATTATTTACAATTCTTTATCAAAATCTGAATTACCATCACTTTCGTAGTCACAATTTCGCGGTATTTTTTGCACTGACAATTTCGATACTCGCTGCGGCGGTTAATTGAGCATCGCGCTTATTACCTTCAGTGTAGAATTGGTGCGGCGGTAAATAGGATGCGGCGCTTGTTTGCGCTTTTACGGTATGTTCTCTTCAGTCAAGTCGCCACTGTTCAAGATTTGACCTTGTGATGGTGTAAAGGATCTTTTTATGGGACATACTCATTTGTTTGAAGAGACTCGAGAAAAACGCCTAATACAAAACTGCTAAAGGCATGTCTTCAAGAACCTATTGATGATCCAGTAACCTGAATTCAAAACCTAATGAATTTGTGTGGGATGCAGTTGAGTAAAACCACAGATTATAAACTTGGGAGCAGCGTTACCTCTGGCAATCTACTGCAGTCCATGCCACATCGTGTATTGGCTTCTATTGATGCATCATGTTATTAGGGAGGCATCTCTAAATGTTTTGTATAAACTTTAGTCTTTGAAATCATCGTTTCTTCATTCGCTACCTCCGTGTCACAAAAATCTAATATCCTCTCCACAGGCTGCTTAATGCTAACATATGAAGTCAAATAAAGGGAAAGCTGCGACTACAGCATTAATAAAATGAACACTTAATTAAACTAAATTTTTTCTTTCTCCTTAATTTTTGTTTCCTTTGCCGTAAAAGTTTTAGTCACCGTTTTTATGGGGTCCTTTTTTGTGTTTTAAAAAGAGCTAAGCGGCTCGAGTGTCGGGGAGGACGAGGAAATGCCCTTTCCTCCCGGTCCCCCCCCGTTGTATTTCGATTTCAATTAGGATGCTTGTTTCTTGCGGACGAGAGTGCTTTTCTTAATTAAACAGCCTCCCTGCTTCCTCTCTTTGGTCTTTAACTTAATTATCCGCATCCATTAAGCCTAATTTTCGGAACGACTCCCTTTTAGGGAGATGAGGACCACAAATGGGAGAATTTAACTGGGTGCCGATGACGAGTGTTAATGAAAAATATTTGGGAGATGGGGGGGACGGTTACTCTAGGGACATGATTAGCAATGCTGTAGGGTTCCTAGAGAGGACTAGGAGTGGATAGTCATGTGTATTAAAGGGGCTTACTGTCTACAGACTCAGGATTAAACTGAAAAACTCAAAATCGATTGCTTTCTCGCATCAGGACGTGTTATTATGTAAGACACAATCGAAATGTTCTTATATACTAGTGATCCAACGGCACTCTTATTACCACTTTCTTCAGTGAATATGTTTTGATATTTTACCCCTCAGTTTTATAACTCCTATTGAGTTTTTATCAATACACCCATCAATATACTGTTTTCCATGCATGCACGCATGCACGCACGCTGCTTATAGAGACTTAAATCGCAAAGAATGTTCGCGCCATGTTCGTATTTATGCTAACCTTGCTTTTCCGCCTGTGACAAGATCAGCAGTAAAACATAATCTCAGAGACTTATGGGGATATTGTACTTCCACGTTCAAGAAGGAGAAATCTATCCAAATCTCGTCACATTCTTTGACCATCAAATCCGCTTTCACGACAAACTTTGAAAGACTATATACCGGAGCAATTTTAAAGCGTGTCTTCGAAAGCTGTAAGAGTTTTGCACAAATTAGGAATAATTCAGATGTCCCTGCGGGTTTTCGGATGTCGATAGAACAGCAACCATGACATACAAAGCAGATTCACATCAGTGGATACAGATACAATCTCTCAAAGTTTGCATTCGTAATATCACCCTGGCGTACTTGCATTTTAGCCACTGGAGGGCAGTCATACGAAAACATGGCATTCACTGGTGAACACATTCCATTCTGGCCTTCACGGTCACCTGACCTAACCCATGTGTCTTTTTTTTTTCTTTTTGGGAATTTCAAGGATCGGCAAAGACTTTTTGTCGAGGGACTACTTTAGATGGTAAATATTTTAGTTTCTGCGGGCTTACTTTTGAGAGTATATATAGAACGTCTCAAATTAAAGTTAACATTTAGTAGCTCGCTATAGTAAAAAAAAAATATTCATCAGAAAATCATGAAATTTTGGGATTGCCAAATCGGAATTTGGGAATTTTTTTCCAGAACAAAAAAGAAATGTAGTTCCAAAAACCAGCACTAGAAGTGCATTTCATGATGAAATAATGGCAGATGCTATTTTTTTGGTTATGTAAAGCTGCTAATAGCGGAACCAAAGTCGTAACTGTTTAGCATCTTCCAGAACGTAAAATTGTTTTACCAAAATGGCGAATCTGCTGCTGAAGCTTTGAAAAATTTCATTCTTTGAAGCAGTTACGAAAAGACCCACTCGCTGGCATCGGACTAGGAAGAATGTTTGGTAAATTTGAAGAAACAGTCTCATTGGTTGTTCAGTTGAAACTGTGGTGGTGAATGATCCCATTTCATCTCTTGTCAGATCTTAAGGATAGCATAGCACGCCATGTGCGTAACATTCCAAGGCATACACTGATTTCAACCGTTGAACGCTTACAGGTGATAGCATAAAATGGTGGCCAAACATTGGGTATGTTTTGTAATCATTAGACAAATAAATTGTGTAATTCATTGTTATGTTCTCTACAAAGCTATAATAAACTGGTAGTTTTTGGAACTAACTTTTTTTTTTGCTCTGGAAAAAAATTCCCTTCATGTAATTAAGGCATTTCCTAAATTTCATGATTTTCTGATGAATATTTTTTTTTTTTTTCTATAGCGAGCTACGAAATGTAACTTTGAGGCACCCTGTATTTTAGTTTCTGCGGCCTACTTTTGATACTCAAAGATATTTTTGTAGATAGGTCTGTTTAAATAATGTTATAACAAGACAAAAATAAGTTTTCATAAATTTATTCTTGTTTCGTGCCGGATTTGGCTCGCTGGTCGTAATTTGCGTACACCGAGGGTTAAGTCAAAGATCATGGGATCATGTCCATGATTTAGCCCAGCTGCAAGACAGGATCACTCATGCAGTCGCCGGCATCGACCGTCAGATGCTGGCACGTATGTGGCAGGAACGTGGATACAGGATTGATGTTATATCGACGTCCGAAACCTCGGCAGGACATATGAATCACCCTGTATATTCTTAAGAAAACTTTTGCATAATGTTCTGTGTCCTGTGCTTAACACAAGAAATAGCTGGATGAGGTCCCAGTTTTTTCTAATTCACGCTGTCTTCAAACACAGATTAGCTATGTTTATATATCTCCTTTATGGCGCTCTTTATTCAGCACAAGCAGCATCTTGCCCTGGAAATAGCTTGGTGCTAAGTCTATATTTCGAGTTATCTATATTTGTTTGGTTCACCGTAAGGGATTTTACGGTCACCTTAAACAACACAAATGGTATGATCTGGCACTAGCACGTGTCAAATATTTGCAACTCAAAATAAAAAAGATCTAGCCAAATTTTCTAGCAGAATGCTGCATCCTAGTTCCATCGATTGCCGCTATGGCGCATACGTAACCAAAATGGCAGTCTCATAGCATAGCATTTTCTTTGAATACTTGATTATAGGGAGTTAGTTTTTGAAGCGGATTTCTCATGTAAAAATTTCTCGTTAATAATAAAATTGCAATCTTATGTTGTTTGGGAGGGGGTTTTTTTGTTTTGTTTTTTTTGTTACGAGAAATATTTCGTAAGAAAAAAAATTCACGAAAAAATTTTTCGATCTCGTTGACAAATAATGCCGATTGCGTAACGAAATTCTTGTTCATGCGCAGTTTGTGCATAAGGAGAACATCTAGCCAAATATCCGCCATATTGATGTTCTCTTTATGCACAAACTCGCTTAATCGAGTGCCTGCTTGTGCTTTGTTATCCGCCAACATGAACAAGTTATCGCTCTCAATGATGTACTTATGGGAAAATGGAATCCCTGTGAGTACTTTTACTCCGTCTGGTGTTATACTGCTAAAGTTTGTGTACTTGCTGTAATTTGTAACGAAAATAAAAAAAACCCTTCAATTTCTGACGCTAGATGGCGCCACTTATATTTTAGTATTATATCTCGATGGTTATTTCGGATGGCATTCAATACGGTAAAAAATCCCACAGGATTGCTGTTTTGTTGTTAACTAGAAATGTTCACACGAGAAACCTGCTTGAACATTTTGTAACTTTCTCGTAACGAAAAACAAAAAAGAAACAAACAAACAACCAGAAAAAAAAAAAACCACAACATACAAGTGGCGCCATCTACCGTCAGAAATAGACGTTTTACGTTATGAAATGCAGCAAATATCGGCAGAATTACTCTAAAGATAAAGTAAAAAGTACTCGCAGGGATTTCATTTTCCCATAAGTAAATGATTGAAGGTGATAACAGGCTCTTCAAATTGGCAGATAACAAGGCACAAGCAGGCACTCGACTAAGCGATAGAAATAAGATGGCGGATGTTTGTCCAGATGTTCTCGTTATGCACAAAATGCGCATGCACAAGTTTCTCGTACGCAACCGACATTTGCCAATGAGATCGAAAAATTTTTCTTAACGAAAAAAAAACTAATGAATGAAAATAGTGGTTTGTGTGCTTGTATCTGAATGATAAGCTGTCTAAATTACCAATTAAACGTTGATTACCATATGAATTCTCTTCATGGAACCTTAATTCAGATCATGAAACCTATGATATTGTTATATACTTTATATGGGCTATGGAGGAAATTATCTGTACAGCTATTAATCAATTTATTTTGATTTAATACCAAAACGGGTATATACATTTTGAAATGAAAATTTATGATTTATTACGTAGTAACCCGATTTGACGCGAGAAGGCGATCGTGGAAACAAAATTTCCTTCTATCGCCTACTGCTCTTTAATAAAATATAAATTCCTTAGAAAACTGCCACCCCCATAAAATAAAAAATGAAAATTTCAGCATTCTTATATGCCTACTCGTTCTTCAAGTTTTATAAATAGCCTCGTGAGTGAAAAAAAATTTTTTTTTTCTTCAGAATTACACGCTCTTTAGTTTCCGAATCGTCTCATTGCATATTCCTCACAGATATCTTTTCATGTGAAACATACATACTTCATTTGAAGGCGGAGACGAAAGAGCATTTCTCTCCTCGGGATAGGATAAAGAAGAAAGAGACAGGGGTGTGTGAGAGAGGATATTCATTTTGCATGCTCGTGGCGATGCACGTTCCCGCTAAAAGGAGAGCCCCTCAAGTGCGCCCAAATGTCGCTTCGAAAGCGGTGACAAGGAGCCCCATTCCGTCCGCTACTAAAAAAAAACGGACACCAACCCATTACTTTAAGAGGAGTGACATAATGGAGACACATGTCCCCGTGCAGTAACGACAATGTTTAAAAGAAAAAATAAAAAAAGCAGTACAGTGATGTAATTAGCTTAATATTATTTGATTTAATTAATAATGTACACAGTATAGCAAATACAATTCATATTACAGGAAAGATTCATTAAACGTACCTAGAATTTCTATACTCCCTTATTTCATAAATGGTGAAATCTTCTCCGTGGTGTTTCTCAAAGTAATTAATTTATTTATTTTTCCTTGTTAAGAGTAATGAGTTTATTATATTGAGCTTTTGGCAGGATCATATGATTAGGATATTTTAATATTAAAACTGGTCATTGAAAGTAGAGGGTTTACGAGGAGTGTTCGTTTATTTTCTTATTCAGGGTTTGTTTTATTGTAGTTATGAATATGCCACATTGTTCCCCAATTCTTAGATACACAAACTTTAGTCGATATATTACGCCACCTAGATTTCAGAGCGCATTTGGTATCGCGCTATTATAACAGTCGGCTCAATTAACTAATTACATCCATAGCCAGTCTCTCCATTGAAATCTTTAAGCGCCTATGAATGTCACGGTTGTCAAAAGAGAATCTATTGGCTACATATAACATACACAGACCCTGTTTTGAAAGCCGACAATTGGAAGACAATGAAACTACAAGGGCGGTTCCAAAAGTATAAGGATCGCCATACTTAGCAATGCATTGATGATCTAACTGTTCAGGCAGCGGTGCCAATGGCCAACAAGTACTCTGCATATCTTCCGGAGAAGAAGAAAAAAAAAATGGACGCGAGACCATTCACGAACCACTTGATCGGACGTGAAACTCCATCTCTTTGAAGCTTCTTTTTTCAGAGATCTGAAGATGAAAAGTCACAAGGGAAGAGGTCCGGACTGTAGAAGAGCAAAGACCTGTTCGGCGTTGATCTGCTGGCATGAACCTACTGGCTGTTTTTCTCAGAGACAAATGAAAGAAAGAGACTGGCAGTGCCCTATTCATTTCGCTGAGCGCTACTGGTGCCAGCGGAAGTGCAGCATTCACCATGTTACGATTGGCAAAAACCTAAGGCGGCGTATATTCTCAATGTAATTTCAGCTGTTTTTGTTGATGATTTCTGGAAGTATTAGTAAGCATAACCTGTTTTCTGATTTTTTTAAAAAAAGCTTTATTGCGTTATCTAACGATAACGTATACTTTTAATAACTCCAAATAACTGATTTTAATGCCTAACAAATTTTTAAAAGACAAATATTTTAAAATTTTAAATTAAAAGAAAAGGAAGAAATAATTCTCAGTTCAATAAAATAATCAATTTATTAATCCACATATTGTAATAAGCAATTGTTTGCGATTGTTTCACTAGCTCAGTGGTTGCGTTATCACCTCTGATGCCCGCGGACGCGGGTTCGACTCCGGCCGAGGACGACGAGGATTTTTTCAGGGAGAAAATCCTGAAATCACGTACTTCCTTCGGAGGGGAAGTAAAGATGTTGGTCCTGTGTAGTAGTTTAGAACATGATGATTACTACATAAAGACCAAAACTCGAACCAAGTGTGGAATGTTCCAGAAGCGTGTCCAAAATAGAGTGACACCTGTGCGGCTTAAGAAGAAAGGAAGGGAAACTAATTCCTTACTATGTGACTGTCATGTGACTTTTTTTGTAGGGTTGTATAGATTTTGTTTAGTAAGTGTGTCAGAAAGGACGATAGACAAAGTGACTTTTATGTATAGGTCTTTTTACAAAAACGCATGCTAATGGGAACGTTAATTTTGTCAGTTTATTTTAATGGTTGCATCTTGGTCTAGTTTGCTTGATACTAGAGTGAAAAAAGGTTTACGAATAGCAAAATCATAGCGTTTTTTATTAATCCTACGCGTTTCGAAATAACATTTCATCATCAGGGTAGGGAATGATTTAAGCAGCCACTAAGAAAGGATTTTATTTCTTCTTTTTTCCTTTCCATTGTATTTTATTTTAAAAATTCAATTCACCTGGAGCTGAATGGGATTTTTTCCAGCTTTAAAAATGGTGACGTCGTTGTTTGCTTTTGTTTAATGAGAATTTTTGCGATTGTTCAGTGAAGCAGCATCAACAATGACTGCAAGATTTTCGCACGGGGCTACAGTGTATCCTTCATTTTTAATACTGAGAGGGCACACGCTGCTGGACGGTCGCTCCAAATATATGAAAATTGTTCTGCATAATATCCAGTCCTTAATAATACGACTTTTTTGTGCGAATATATTTTCACACGGGGTCTGCTAGTCGTTTATAAGTACTTCATGATTTGGGGTTTTGGTCAGCTTTTATCTGTAAATACTCCTCTGTGCGTCCGTTCAACAAACAGCCGTCTCGTCATAAGCAAATTTACGAGTGGCATAATATCTCTACGACTTTATGATCTTCTAGGAATGATGGTTCTCATTTCGCAAATTGCAGGCCTCAAAATAATTTCTCCCGTGACTCACTATTTCTTTATAACCGAGAAAGAGCTCCGCTATGTGGCTTTTCATGGAATTTCTAGGCGGGCTTTTAAAATTTTGAATTTTCTTCTATCCAGTGATGTGGGGAATGTATTTTTATCTTTTTGCGGGAAATAAACATTTGAAATCTGCTGCATCTTTTTTGAATAACCCTGTAATTATTAATACATCATCAATCTATTGTTTTTTGAATGTTTGTTTGAATTCCATTGAAAGTATTCGTTGAATACATACTAAATTCCACATCGATATTCACGCCACCAATCTTATTTGACTCTATGCTTGGTGGCGCTGCTATCAAGAAACCAAATATTTGTGCGTCCTTTTCACTGTTTCACTGTTGTAGTCTTGGCATCGCTCAAACAATTCAGTTCACTGCGTTTTGATTCCTTGCAATAATTAAATTTTCATGTTCAATTGTTAGGCTATGTAATCATGATAAAAAATTAAATTGTGCTTGTTGCGATTATCATATTGGTAGAAATAATTTAATAGGAATAATTTAAGTAGGCTATAGAGGTTTTCGGGGCCAACGATATAACGGGCCCCAACCAACACCACCTAAAGAAAAAGCCTAAGCGCGGAAACGTCATACATTGTTACATCATGATACTAAGTCATAATTTAGAGCTTATTATTGGTAGAAATGGATTAAAGATGACTTTTTATGATGATGTAACAATGTATAAAATTTTCGCGCTCAGGCTTTGAGTAGAGGTGGTGTTGCCCCAACGCGGAAAAGTCACCTGACCATCTTAGTCCGGCCAACAATCCAACCTTCATTATTTCCAACAAACGAAAAAATACTGATTGATGGAAACAAAGACGATTATATTGTTACTCGGACTAAGATGGTCGGGTGACTTTTCCGCGCTGGGGCAACGCCTCCTATAAAGAGAAAGCCTGTGCACGGAAACATCATACATTGTTACATCATCTAAGTAGTGCATTGTTATTCGTATTTCTACCAATAATAAGCCTTGAATTTGCACTACTATGATGATGTAACAATGTATGACAGTTTCCGTGCAGAGGCTTTCTCTTTAGGAGGTGTTGGCTGGGGCCCGTTATATCGTTGGCCCCGAGAGGTTTTTCATTGACGTCATCAAACGTCAGCTGTCCACCATATTGGTGCACCACTGGTACTTTCTTGACTACGTGGGATTTGCGCTCGCGCTGGTGCACCAGTATGGCCGCCTTATTGTTGTGACGTAACATGAAAACTCTCTATATAATAATTTAATTTGAAATGTAACTTGTATCCACTTCTTCTTCCATCGTCTTGAGAAAGGATACAAATGGCGAAATTGGTTGTTCACTAGCTTTACTTAAATAAAATGCATTGCAAGGCATCTACGGGGTGAAGAACTTGGACATTTGTTAGGTCGTCTCCAAATTCTTGTCGTAAGTATCCACAGTTTAGTTACTTTTAGCTTATATCTAGAGGGTGGTCATAATTAAACTTTCCGTACTTGACCAATCTTAGATAGGAAACTATATACAAGGTGAGTCAAAAGTGTGTTACCCTCCCCCCCATACAATTTCAAAACGAGTGCAGATACAACAAATCTGTTAAGTAGGGGTTAAATTTTGACACCACCTTACGTTATGATGTCAAATGATGGGTGTTATGTCTGTAAAAGCCTGCTGAATTCGTTGTTTCAAATCATTTACTGATGCTGGTACAGTGGCATACACCTTGTCTTTGATGTATCCCCAAAGGAAAAAAATCAAGTGGTGTCAAATCAGGCGAACCTGGTGGCCAGTGAACTGAACCTCCTCGGCCAATCCATCTTTGTGCAAACATGTCATCATGCATTGGTTGCAAAATGTGTAGGTGCCCCATCATGCTGGAACCACAAGCGTGCTGGAACCCTTAATTCATTTCTAAAAATGGGGAATCGATGCATTAAATTCAAGATTAAAACTCGAATTGTTAAGTCCCAGAGTAATGGATGAAAAAGATGAAATGGGTGAGAAGGAGACAAACACAAACATCCATGCACTCGGCAGGATTCGAACCCGCGACTCTCTGGTTTCGATAGGGGCAAGACCTGCGCTTTAATCAGTTGTTGTGTGTTTAATTTTAATCTTTTGTTAAAATCAGCGTTTTGAGCTCTACAACTGTACAATTGAAATTTTTTCTCTTCCTGTAGCGGCTAAAAAGTTACAAATTGGAAGAAGCAAAATTCGAGGTCAATGGTCAAATTTGATGCCACCATTGCTTATGTTGTATCTTCACTTCCTATATGTTGCCTGCAATAGATTTGTTGTATCTCCACTCGTTTTGAAATTGTTTGGGGGGGGGGGGGGTAACAGACTTTCGACTGACTCTGTATAGTACGGGTACCAAACTCGATAGGAATAATGTCCAGATTATGGGCCAGATCAGGGGAACATTCGCGTATGTGCCTATCAGAAGAGAAGCATATCAGAAATAACCTATGTAGCCGTGTTATTCTGCTTTCAGACTTAGACACTAATGGACGCAATTTCGAACCACCATTGGTATTTTGTATGATATCGCAACGCATTAATAATGTTTCACTGCAATTGCAGCTCTATATCCTTTACACCTTTATGTAAAATAAAATTAACAATGTCTAACAATTGAAATTGGTAATTAAATTAGATACACCTAGTCCAATTGGATAGACTGTAACTAAAAAAACGTCTATTAGGAATAGTCTTACGTAACAATATATTATTGATACAAGGTATATATTTACAAACATAGCTACAGACCGCGCTTTATGAAATGAACTTCTTTAAACCTATAGGCTACGGTCTAGTATTTATTATCTGTCTTATTAAAGGAATAGATAGAGGCAATCCAAAGAAGCAATGCAGTGTTGTTTGATATTAATAGCTGAGCATTTCGTGTTAATTCTCTCATCAGAGCCAAGATTACTGTATTGCTTACTGGATTGCCTATATTTATTCCTTACTAATTTCCCTACGCGATCCTACCATGTTATTTTGGCACCTGTCGCACATTTTAGCATTAGCTCATAATCACATTTGAAGCTATTAACTCTGCTAATTGTACATGAGAAGCATTTTTCTTACCTTTCGGTGTTTTCTCAGCGTGTTTATCTTTGCCGTCGCTGTTTCTATTGACGGTGTTGCTGTTATTGTTGTTCGTCGTGGTGATGATGCTGACCACGCCGCCCGATCCGTGGATCACGTTGTCGCTGTCCTTCTTGTCACCGATTATGTCGTGCGTTATGCCACGAGGCAGGTGATAATTAGCGTTATTGCTGTTAGCATGCGTCGGGGGGCTGTGATTTTTGTGCTTGCTTAGGTCCTCGGCCTCCATAATGACACTACTTGTCCGAATAATAGCGTGTCCGTTGTCCTTGAGCGTCACGTGTTCCAGTCCGGGACTCAAACTGACGTCTTCGTAGAGAGAAGCGTGGGCCGGTCGATGGTTCGGGTCCCCGTCGTCGCCGCCGCCTTTGTCGAAGCTTTTCGAGACAAATTCGGTGAGCTTTTCCATGCTTCTCTTCTTCATTGGTTCGTACGGAGAAGCTGTTCCTTTAATTGTTAATGTGTTAATTAGTTGAAGGCTAGTTAATGCAAATTAAGAAAGCAAGGCCATGGTCATCTTTCAATGTTTTGTGTGTTAGACGAGGAGACTTCTATTCGTTATTCCATGAGATTTGGGTTTTTCTTCTGACGTCAAGAGGGATTTGTGCACGTGTCTCATGATCACCATGTGTTCTTATGAGCAACAGAGGAACTTTTTCCTCTCGGTTTCCAATGGATACAAGGGTCTCCGATCCTTTCTTTAGTCAGACAGACAGAGGGTTGGGGTAGCTCAGTGGCAAACAAATGGAAGAGTCGAATGGATGGAACGTTATCCGGAAGAAGAAATCGTTCTGCCTTCAATGAGGGTTACCCCCGCTGGCAACTGAATTACTGCGACAAAAACCTATTGGCGTTCGTGAGCAGAATGATTCCGAAATCGACGACGACGACGTTGCGGATCGTCACGAAGGTGGGACGAAATTCATTTGAAGCTGTTGCTTTTTAAAACTGGGTTGATAAAAATGTCAGTTTCTTTTTAAAACTTATTTCGTATAATGCGCTCTGTAAAAATTTGAGCTATTGTAAATCGTACATATGTTTTTGTTGTTATTATTATTATTAGAGATTTTGTGGGTTGCTGCTTCTGAGTGACAAACAGTGCAAGGGCAACCGCTGACATCACGAATGAGGTCCACAGGAGCTCATCCTTCTCACTCTCGCCTTCTTTTTATAATGCGTCCGACGCCGGGAAGCAGCGAGCGCTTAATGTCACCTAATGAGATTAGAATGGCTGATGCGGAAGCCCTCCACGGCGCATGCGCCTTTGGTGCTCCAGCATCCCAAACTGTCACCACCCTTGCTTGCTCCTCGAACGCGTTACGTTGCCATGACCACGGCTCCCTGATTGACACGAACGCCGTTTAATTAATAGGCGACAATTGATTGCGATGCGCGCTAATTGTCACACGCTGTTCCCGCGCTCTCCTCCTTGCTCTCCCTCATCCCCCCCTCTCCCGCTCTACCCATCCATCCACTCGCCACGGAGGCGGGACCAGGAGCTACACGTGACGAAGAAAGATCGTTCTGTGATTGGCTGGAGGGATGGGAGCGAGCGTTTCGACCCGGCAGCGAACATCGACGAGACCTCGGCCGCTTAACATATCCGCCCGTTTGAACTTGGCGTTTACAGGATTTTGCGCTGCGTTGGAGAGGCGAGGCTGTGATTTAACGTCTTTGTTCGTACACTTAAACAGCTTCATAATATCATTTAACACGCTTAACGGATAACTAAACACATATCAAACACCTTCTCTCTCAATTTATAGAAAAGCTTGCTGTACAAGCCTTATAGCTTAAAATTAAATTAACCTTTTTTACAAGTTCTTAATTAATTAAATTAGAACTTAACAACAGAACAGAACATTATGACCTCTCCCCCAATAATCCAGTCTTAATAGCCGAGAGGTAGTTCTCAGTAAAAGTCATAAGTCGAAATGGCAAAATTTGACTAAACAGATGAGCAGTCGCCTGTTGAATATACTTGTAACATTAGCCACATGAATTGAGAATGACCTGTTAGTAACTATACGCATATTTCGAGTATCGCAATGGTAATTTCTTATGATGTCATAATTTTTAAATATATAATTACACTGTTTATCTGCATATATAACTTTTGTATAATTTAATAATAACAAAATCTAGCCTGTGTGTGTGTGTTTGCCTGCTTCCTATATAGATTCGGCCTCTATGAATGATATCCTACATAAGCGTAGTGAGCCTATATAGCCCCGGCCATAGGCGCTAATTTCATATAGACGTAAAATTGAGAATTTTTATTGGGAAATATATCAATAAAAATACTGTTTTGAACATGAGATATAATTAATAACTTTCATTATTTTAATGATGTAAACCTAATTGAATCTTTCTTCTTCTGTCTATCTATCTTCTATACATAAAATAAATCTGTTGTCTGTCTGTTTGTTTGTACGTGCATCACACAAAAACTATTGGACGAAATTTAATGAAACTTAGTATGGTTATAGCCTAAAGTCTGGATCAACATTTAAGATACGATTAAATAGAAAAATATTAAAGTGAGCCTATATAGATGCGGTCTGTTTTATGTCTCCTATTGAAAAATTTAGGATACTTTTGATATTTCCGAGGAAATATGTATTTTTTTCTTCTGTCTTCTTTTTTTTCTTTCTCTCTTCTTTTAGTTGTTTTCTTAATGTTTTTTGTTTTGATTATGGTCCAGGGCTTGGAGAATATTTAAGAGCGAAAAATGTACACTACTCATTCATTCATTCATCACGAAATCTCCAGAAGTATAAAGCCTACAAACTTGAAATTTGGCAAGTACATTTCTCTTGGCTTGTAGGTGCTCGCTAAGAAAGGATTTAATTTTTTTTTCCATTCCATTGTAGTTTATTTTTAAAATTCAATTTACTTGGAACTGAATGGTTTTTTTTGCCAGCGTTAAAAAATTGTGACGTTTGCTTTGTCTAATGAAGACTTTTGCGAGTGTTCAGTGAAGTAGCATCAACAATGACTGCAAGTCTTTCGAAAGCAAAGCATTGTACGAAAAAATGTCGAAAATCAAAAGTGAATTACTTCGCGGGGGAAATTCATTAGCCAAAAAATTAGCCCCCTCCTCCCCCTTCACACGGGGGACGGGCGAGGGTAACTTTGAAATCTTAAATAGGAATATACCTATTTTAATGGTATATTCAGATTGAACACATTCCATAGAATGTTTTATTCTTGGTGTTTTTTCAATTGATCCTACCGTTTACGAGATAGAGGCCCTGAAAGTGTGGAACTTTTAAAGTTTTGAACCCAATTTTATCAATGAAGACAAAGAGATAGAGAATGGGTGGGTCTTGCAGACATTCCTATTCTACTTTTTGATAGTCTTTAAGAATCCGAAGTCAGAATTTCAAAAATTCAAAATTTTTTAGTGCACAAGCAAAGTCTTGGGAGCAGCAGTCCTATGGAGAGAGAGTCTGTGCCGTATGCATTGTAAAATATTGGATTTTTAAAATTCTGACTTCGGATTCTTAAAGACCATTAAAAAGTAGAATAGGAATGTCTGTAAGATCCGCTCTCTATCTCTTTGTCTTCATCGATAAAATTGGGTTCAAAATTTACAAAGTTCCACACTTTCAGGGGGGGGGGGGGAGGCTAATTTTTTTGCCTAATGAATTCCCCCTGCGAGGTAATTCACTTTTGATTTTGGACATTTCTTCATACAATGCTTTGTTTTTGAGATATTTCCAGTTTACACTTAAATGGATCACCCTGTATACATAAATATGAAAAAGCTATATTTTTAACCGAGCGACGCCGGATATTTCAGCTAGTAAATTATAAAAACGGCTTCAGTATGTGTTTCAGTGATCTTCGTTAAAAACATATAAAGGGAATGCAACAGTAATCATACTTTTTGATCTCTATTTTAAAAAAAAATGACGAACTTATCGTTGAAAATTACTTTATAAAATTAAAGAAGATCCAACTCCCACATTTCAAAATGAAATAAAAAACCCCTAACAACCAGCAAATCATATTTAATTAAAAACACTAATGTGAGTGTTTTATTATTGGTTTTTATATTGTTGTACATGATGTTATTGTTGCCAGATTTAATTAGAAATATTAATGTGTTTTGATGTCCTGATCGATGTGGTTATTAATAATAAATTATAAATGTGTCCTTTTCTTTAGAAAGGCGCAATTTTCTTTCCTGGCCATAGGCGCCAAAATTCCTCAGTACATCGCTGGTATCCCAATTCCCAAATAAAAATACATAACGAGACTTTGCAAATACATAGAGCTACTCGCCAAGTTTTTTTGTTTTTTTTTTAATGTCCGGCAGATCTATGTTTCCGTTTGCGGCTGCTAGAGGGCTACAGCCGCAAAATTGATGGAGCGGTCGTGCCGTAAATGATGATCAAGAAAGCTGCCATGGCCTCCGCGCTCCCCTGACTTAAACCCTTGTGACTTGTTTGTATGGGGGGTATCTGATGGACTTAGTGTTTATTCTGCTATTACCGGCTGATCTGCCATTACCTGGCTCGTATCACCGATCTTTTGCTCAAATTGACAGAGACATGCTTCAATGATTACATATTTTATATCTGTAGAGTCACTAAAGGGGCACATTAACTAGCACCTCTAACATGGCAAAAAAAAACAAACTTGGAGAGTTGCTGTATGTACTTGTAAAGTTTCGTCATGATATGTTAAATAATACACCTATAATAAAATCATGAAACCGGGGCAATCATTTGTGTACACCCTGTATTTTGTAGTTATTCATTCCATCACTTTGACAAAGCCGGGGGGGGGGGGGTGAATGGCGAAACCGTTTGGTGGATTTTTTCATCAGTAAAAGTATTTGTTACTTTCTTCTTAAGCCATTCATATTTCGCATATCATAGCAATCTTTATAGTGTGTCTCACCTAAAGTGAACCAATAGCCAACTTCTAAAATACAAATCTGACAGAATATATTCAATAGAACAATTATTGTAAACAATAAGATAAGAGTCCAAAAAAGTGATTCGGAAGCAAAAGTGTTTATTGCCTAACGCGTTTCGATGTTACATCATCTTCGGAGGCTACCCTGTTGCAAATTGAAGCCGACAATCGAACAGTGAAGTGCAACATTTGCTCAGGTGGGACGTAAGCAGTGCTTACACAATTCTCACCATTCGAGAATAAATTCCACATGAAATACACTGAAATAGGCAAGAAGCATGACTAACCCAAAAAGGTCTTCCACATGAAATACACTGAAATAGCTTGACTAACCCAAATTGAAGCCGGGAGACAGTGTCTCTTATACATGTATAATTAAAAGATTGGCGAACCGAATCGAACGCTCTTATTAAAGCGCCGACCTATTGGAGAGGTTTTTTTTTTTGGCATGCTGGTTTCACTCAGTCGACGATAATGCTTCTAAGCTGTAAAATACACGGACCATCCACAGAAATAGACACTACTTACTTTAAAAAATTGAGGTTTTAATCGTAGGGTATATAAATTTCACTATTGAAATTACGGAAAACCCAATATCAAGTTTTCACTCCTTTACTAATACCTAAAGTCAAGGTGATTTGCTACTAAAACTTATAACGAATCAACTGGGAGAGGGGGGGGGGGGAT